>JAMKCH010049764.1:0-66059 GCA_023653785.1 Ophioderma brevispina | reverse complement strand
AAGGTGGCGAACAGTGTGTCAACTTAAGCGTAGACCTCGTAAACGCACTTTTGTGAACACTTGCGCCTGGCATAAGCGAAATTTGCTATCACTGTGGGTTGAGAACGAATCAACAACGGTACGCTACTGTACAGAAGATATGGTGAGTTGTTGAATATAGCTTAAATATATTGGACCTGGTTTACATACAGCAATTTTACAAATCAAATGATCTACACCATTTTAAAAAAACCATGTGGCACTTCATCATATTTTCTTTAAGGGTGCATGATATTCGCAAATGCACGCTGACCTCAAACTTGAATATGCATGCATTATGTGGTAAGGGTGGTCGTAGAGTGAAGATAAGGGTCTCTTATACCTGGTACTGGGTCTGGCTGTTTGGTATACCTAGCAAACATTTTGAATACCCTGAGCCTCGCCACCATACCAGTCGCATCGGCATGCTAACTGGAGGAGAAGGTAAGGTCTAGGATGGTGTAAGGGTAAGGGTGCCAGTAAAGAGTATAAATAATGGTATCTCTCTCAACCTTGGTAACTGATACCCTGAGCCCTCGCCACCATACCAGCGGTGTAGACCTAGCAAACATTTTATGATACACTGAGCCCTCGCCAACCATACCATCGGCAACGCATGCTAACTGGAGGAGAAGGTAAAGGGTTTTTCCCCCCCCCCCCCCACCCCCCTACGAATGGTGTAAGGGTGCCAGTAAGATCATAAAAATTGTACACAATGTTACATTTTCTTTGTGCAATATTGAACCTTTTTCCCTTGACCTTTTGCCCTACCCCCTGACAGACCCGGGGAGGACCCTGGGTGAATTAATTACATGGTGATAGGGGGTAGCCCCTCCTACAATATACCAATTTTGGCTACTCTAGCTTCACCAACAAAATAATATGGCCCTAACCCAAATGTTCCGGTTACAATTTTATCACGGACATACAGACTATAAACGGACATACGACTACTGACGGACCTACGACGGTAGACTGACGGAGCCATTTTATAGTCCCCTCCAGAACTTCGTTCGTCGGGGACAATAGGTTATCTCACTGGTACATGGTCTGGCTGTTGGTAAGACCTAGCAACTTTTAATGATACACCTGAGGCCCTCGACAAACCATACCAGCAGCATGCTGACTGGATGAGAAGGTAGGTCTAGGTATGGTGTAAGGGTAAGATCCAGTAAGAGTAAATAAAAAGGTATCTCACCTGTAACATGGTTCTGGCTGTTTTAGACCTATAGCAAGCAAACATTTTATGATACACACTGATCCCGTCGCAACCCTAAACCCCTCGGCATGCGATTGGGAAGTGAGGTCTAGACGGTGTAAGTGGTAAGGGTGGCCAGTAAAGGTATAAAATAAGGTATCTTACCTGGTTACAATGGGTCCTGGGCTGTTGTAGACCCTAGCACACATTTAGATACAGCTGAGCCCTCGCCAACAAACCATCGGCATGCTACGGATAAGGTTAGAGTCTAGGATTGGTGGGGGGGGTTTTAAGGTAAGGATGCCATAAATAGTATAATAAGGGTATCCTTACCGTGGTAACATGGGTCTGGCTGTTGTAGAGTACCTAGCAACATTTTATGATACACTGAGCCCTCGCCAACCATACCAGCGCATGCTGACTGGAGGAGAAGGTGAGGTCTAGGATGGTGTAAGGGTAAGGGTGCCAGTAAAGAGTATAAATAAGGGTATCTCACCTGACATGGGTCTGGCTGTTGTAGACCTAGAAACATTTTATGATACAACTGAGGCCCTCGCCAACCATACCAGCGGCATGTTTACTTGATGCATCCCAATAGCCACGCTGTATCAGAGATGTGTTGAAAGCTCCGCGTTGTACTAATGCCACAGGCGGCTGTAGACTGGGTTAAGAGATGGTTTGTGAGCGCTTGCTTTCTCTAATCCCATTCCAAGATAGAATGAACTCAAAATTGTTGTCACATAAATCACAGAAGGAGTGCTCTAGAAATAAAGTACAGAGTGTTGTAAACTAAGGCAAAAAAAAAAAAGCAAGTATGTCTCATATGCCAAAACCCTAATAAGCTCTTTGCAATTTTTTTTAGTCAAAAAAGATACGCGCTAATGTTGAATTTTGTAATTGCTTTTTAACAACTTTTTTTTGGCTGCTTAGCACACCAAAATTATCTGTTTTTTTTTCTTGGACCAGTTAAAAAAAAAGTTAAACTGTTCTGAAAACCTTTTAAGGTAGCATGTGGGTCCCTTGGAAAGCACCCAGGACTCATGACCATTAAACCGTTAAGTTTGAGTTCAAGCCCCGCCATGTCCAACATTGTGTCTGGCAAAACATTTTAACCTCGCTTTGTCTCCCAGGTGTAAATATATGACTACCCCCAACAGCTCCCTGTGCACCATTATAATTGGCTGCTAATTTTCAATATGGTAAAATGTACTTTCCTAGTGATAGCGGATAAGTAAAGCGATTTTTTTTTTAAACCTTAAAAAATGTGGTAAACAGTGATTTTTTACCACCTATGCACATGGGAAGCTATCCCGAACCTTTTTTTTTGTCCTTGGCCTAGTACCCAAATAATGACATTTTATCTTAAGTTGTTTTACCCTAATTTGTTGAAACCCTACAAATCAATAATGATTACTTTGTTTGTGTTCATTCACTTTTTTCTTACACTTCTAGAGACTTTCCCATTTTGAAACAAATTTTCCAATTCTTCATGGAGAGACCATCATTAACCCTCATGTCTAACTTCTCTACCTTCCTTAACATATGTGGGAACTGCAGAAAAAAAAACCAAGTAAACACATTATTAACCCTCATTAACCATCATTAACCCTCATTAACCATCATTAACCCTCATTAACCATCATTAACGCTCATATCTAACTTCTCTTCACTCTATCTTCCTTAACATATGTGGGAACTGCAGAGAAGAAATATAAAGTCCAAGTAAACACATTATTAACCCTCATTAACCATCATTAACCCTCATTAACCATCATTAACCCTCATTAACCATCATTAACCCTCATTAACCATCATTAACCCTCATGTCTAACTTCTCTATCTTCCTTAACATATGTGGGAACTGCAGAAATAAAGCCAAGTAAACACATTATTAACCCTCATTAACCATCATTAACCCTCATTAACCCCCATGTCTAACTTCTCTATCTTCCTTAACATATGTGGGAACTGGAAATAACCAAGTAAACACATTATTAACCCTCATTAGCCCTCATTAACCCTCATGTCTAACTTCTCTATCTTCCTTAACATATGTGGGAACTGCCGATAACAAAACCAACAGTAAGCACATCAACAAATTATGCTGGCCTGGTCTCATCTCTGTAACTGATTTACAGTTTTTTCTCAATATAAAACCTTGAAATGGGGAAAAGCAAAACCCAGATGCTTAATCTTTAAATCCTTTTGACTTTTCTCTAATCAGTGAAAATTGGGGCAGATGTCCCCCTCCCCACCCTGTCCCCCTCCCCCCAACACCACCCCCGGCCCCACCCCTCCCCCAACACCCCACCCACCATTCCCCTCCCCAACACCCCACCCTTCCCCCTCTTGAACACCCCACCTGCCCCCTTCCCCAACACCACCCGTCCTCTCAACCAACACCCCATGTCTCCTTCCCAACACCCCACCAAGCCTCAAATAACGGGCGCAAGGGCGCAAATTTGCGCCAGTAAAGCCTACAATGCGCCTGGGAACGGCGAAAAAATAGTAGCAAGGCGCAACTGTACATTGTAAAAATGCGCCTGTGAGCTGAATAATTCAACAGGAAAACTTATAAACTGTCCGTGATATTTATTAGTTGCGATTGATAATGGTATCAACCTTGTCTTTGAGTATTCCAGTGGTGTATTTTTTGGCTTCCACGTCCGGGGCCATTTTCTTTCTATTTCGAAAAGTAAGCTCTATTTTTAAAAAAATGAAAAAAACCGTCCCTAGACAAATTTTGTTCGGTTCTAAAATAACATAAGAAATCATGAAAATTCAAATTGTTTTTGTTATGCTGTCTGAAATTTTGGGACAAAATCATGTCTTTTTGGTATTTTTCTCAAAAATACGAAAAGTTTTACATAATCTGATGCCATCATCGGGTTCATCGTCCAATTTTCTTTCTAGAAATGTATACTTTTACATACAATAATCAAATATTTGACAAAGTTACAAACCCAAATAGATACTCGGACACTCAAGGTTGACACTGCCCTTAAGAGAAACTGCACCCCTGTTCAAAAAAATATTAAAGCGGGCCCCTGGACGGTCCAAATAAAAGACAGAGAGGGATTAATGGTGTAAAATTACGTAAAGTAAATGTGTATCCAAATGTATAGTGTTAAATTGTTACTATATAAGGGAAGGCTTAATGATAACAGGATGGAGGTAAAATCACGTATCTAGACTAATTGTATTTGATTTTTGAAATTGCCCCTGGTTCTCAGGAATTGCCCCTGGTTCATGCCTATTACCAGGGAACCAAGGAGCAAACTTTTTCACAAAAATTGCCCTGGTTTGCCGACAGGCTATTTTGTGGAGCCCCCCAACCCATCCCCTTACCATCACCCCTCCCCAAACCCTACCTTCCCAAACCCCCCCTTCCCAAAAACCCACCCTCCCAAAACCCCACCCTTCCCTCCCTCCCCAACACCCCCGTTCCCCTCCAAACCGCACCGTCTACTCCTTAACATCACCACATCCCCTCCTCAAAAACCACCCGTCCCCGTCCCCCTCCCCCAAAACCCCCGTCCCTCCCCCAACACCCCACCCATCTTATCCCTCACCAACACCCCCCCCAACTCCTCCCCTCCCCAACCACCCACCTGACCCCTCCCAACAAACCAACCGACCCCCTTCCAATTTACCCACCCGACCCCTCCAATAACCCACCCGACCCCCTTCCCAACAACCCACCGACCCCCTTCCCAACACCCCATACGGCTCCCTGCACAATACTCACTCGCCCAATCACCACACCTACCCATCCAAGAAACCCTACCAATCCCCAACACACACCTATCTCCCAAACACCCCATCTTCCCCCTCCCCACACCCCATCTTCCCCTTACCAACACCCATCTCCCCTCCCCAACACCTCACCCTTCCCCTACCCAAACACTCACTTGACCCCCTCCCCAACACCCCACCATCCCCCTCCCCAACACCCCACCACCCCCTCCCCAACCCACCCCACCCATCACCCTCCCCATCAGCACATGTGTCGTCATAATAATAATGTGTACTTTGAACATGCAAGCTTACCACGTAAACGTGCTCAAGGTGCTGTGTGGCAGCCATGAAAGACGCTCAGCGATCAGAGAAACCATAATACAGAACAGATTTATGCGGGAACGGTATGGATAAAGGAAACCAAATTCGCATAAAGCCACTGAGAACAAGCTTCCTACCGGGGATCGAACCCGAGGCCTCATTGGTGAAAGGGAGGGAAGAGACGATGCGCCAAACGTTCCAGCAGATCAATTATGTCAGGATAATGACAAAATCCATGCCCGTATAGGGGTCTTACCTTGGTGTAAGATATTCATGAGTTAGATTAGAGATAAGACTCTTTTATGGAATAAAGCTGTAAACTCCTTGTAATCCTTTGATCCTCTTATAGAAGATTTCATGCTAGGGCTACTTTCATGAGGTCTTACATAGAGGATGAAACCAGTTAGTCAACAAACACACCACAAAAAACACTTGACCAGCCAGATGCATGACTATGTCAGCTTGGTGGTAGAACACTTTTCTTGAAATGGTGTAAATCCCTGTCAAATCATGTTTTTTCTTTCTTTAAACACTACTAAGAAAGAATAATACCCATATGATACCATACCTCTTCTAACATCTGTTCCATATACTTCACTATGGAAAATATTTTCCTCATCATGAAAGAGAGAATGCTACCCATATACAGGGCGATCAGAAATAAAAGTACAAACCAAATAGGGAATTTTTTATGGCAACATTGACATGGATTTTTCAAATTCCTGTTTAAGAAAGTCGGTTGCATCAGCTTTCACAATAATTTACAATTTTTAAAACCGTCAAGGCATTCAATGGCTACTTGTTTCTTTTTGTAATGTATCAATTTTCTTCCTGCCCCGAACAAATTGCACACTGCCTGTACACGTGAGACCTCATTACTTTACGCACGTTAGGGGCTTCAAAATAAATTAACTGGTTGGTTTCTTTGGCGCTGTCTTCAAATGTACGCAGGACATGTGTTTAATGATGGGTGTAGAATACTTAAGATTTAACCCTAACCCCAGCAAAACGCACAAAACACACACCAGTGTTAACATATTGTTAGCTTCCTGATTAAAACACTCTGCACTAAGGCATTTGTGCGATTTTTTGAGATTCAGTTGTTTACAATGCAATGGACACCATGTGGATTTTTGTGCATTCAGTGATTTAAATTTAATTCTATACTGGAGCTATGTGCGATTCAGTGTTCAAATTTAATTCTATACCTGTGAGCTATTGTGAGATTCCGTGATTCCATTCCTTCCTATCAAGAATGAAATGTGTGATTTTGTGAGATTCAGTGATTTTATATGTGATAGATATCCCCTTTCGATGTATGGTTTTGTGAGATTCAGTGGTCCCTTGGGAAGTGTCTTTGTGGGGTTAGGTTAATGAAATTAAGCAGGATATATTTAAAATTGAACTGTTTTATCCTGTTTGGCCCACCTATACATGAATTTTTGGCAGTTTTACTTCGTGAAATCAAGCATTGAAAAGAATGCTGCAAATTATTGCTTCCGAGTCCAACAATTGATTTCATTAAATATTATTTTGATATCTGGTTTCATTTTACAATCTTACCCAACGATGTAACCGACATTTTCATTTTGGGGAGGGGACCAGTGATGGGAACCTTTCCTTTTTGGGGCATTACTAAAACCACATTTTGAAATAACCTGTCAAGTCAAAAAATTATACTCACCAGGGAAATCAATATGTTTCAGTCACATTGGTGTAAAGGAATCAGTTTAGTGTAATGATTTAAACTCACCAGGTGGTTGTGAGATTATTCTATTTACCTACATGTTACTTCGATGATCCAACTAGAGTGCATTGTTTTTGTGGCTCAAAAAAGCCTAGAGACACCCCTAATGCCACTTAAAAATTTTGGTACACCCATTGGCAATTTCCAAGCAAAGGTCATGCTGGTACCCAAATTAAATTCACACATGCCAGAAAACAATACTTGTGTCTAAGATAGCTTTGGACACATTTTTTTTGAATATGATCCAAATTTCAATTTTTTTATACATTACTAGCCTTTTATCAAGGAGTCTTTGATATTTATTCAATTTGTGTGAGTCCGCCCCTCTCTCTGGACCGCTCAAAGCGGAGTCGTACAATCAAAGCCTTTTCGCAAATATTTCCTTTTTTTGTTACTTATTGTTTTTCGGGAATATTTCTTCCTAACTATAGCGATTTCGTTGATTGGTCCAATGATGAATGTCATCGTTTCGCTTAAAATATTCCCAGAAGACGAGTTTAATTGGGACCTGATCAATAACCATTCTATTATTGAGTTTGGTAGACGAATTCAAAACAAAGCGAATACGCCATTACAAGCGAGGATCCCCATGATACGCATGGCTTGGAAAATTAAATGTGCGAACAAACACTTTTGCTGCTGTGAAACGGCCCGGTGAAAATCATGGTGGAATTACAATGCATCGATCCCGGTGACGGTGTAGGAGGATTATTCGAGCTAGCTGCAGCCTGTGTTGAGTCCCGGTGCGGTGCTGAGTTAGTGAGAGAGCGTAATTTGAACTACGGCGACTTGACTGGAATTTGATAACGGTTTCTACTAATAAATGTGAATTTCAGTCATTGTAGTGAACCATAGTTGATTGTTAGCACTTATTTGCATTGCAATGTTCAGCCATGGTTCGGCCGAGAATTTAGCCTTAATAATTGTGTCATTTAACAAAACAAGTTGCCATTGTGGAGGTGCCTTGCTGTCATTTGTCATGGTAAGTTGCTGAGGTAAGTTCTTGTCTAGGCTAGGAGGTGCGTGTCCCCTAAATTCTCGGTGTGAAATTGTGAAACTGTACTTCATTTTTTTCAGTTTTCTGTTTTCTGGCTTGAATTTGGGATGTTCGCCAAACGTCACATTTGCGTGGCGTGATGATACGCGGGTCAGTATTCACATCTTTTAATGTTCAAAATCACTTGTCAATGTCTGTGAGTGGCAATTTTAACTGGTCACTGCAGTACGAAAATTTGATAAAATGACTAACCGTATGCCTTAGTCTAGTCTCATATTCAGTGTTTTGTGCAGGGAAGGGGGGAATAACTTTTACTGGGGTACTTTTTTTTTCTGCAGAGCTGGGCGACAACTAGCCCATCTGCCATCTCACCTACGGACCTCATCGCAGCTGTCCAAGAACTTCGTCGAGTTAACTATTTTGCTTTTAATCGTATGCTAATCAGGCCGTGCAAAATCATATGTAATTTTTGACGGCACGGTCATTCGATATTGGCAGTATCTGAAATTGTCATCGAAGAAATTGGGCGGTGCTTACGATTACGACATCTTACGATTGACACATTATGCTTGCACAGGACATACCACTTTGGCGCAAAGACGCTCGCTCCGCTCGTCCCCTCACGCCTCCGGCATTCGACACGCGGCCTTCGGCGCGCTCGCGGTTTGGTGGATAAAAATGGCGAGTCGTCTTTTGACAACGAACTATACATTACGGTCTACAAATATGGATTTTTTCCTTTTCCGTCTATTTTGTTAAAATTGTGATTAAAAGTGGAAGAAAAGAAGTTCATCATAAAGTACTTTTAAGTAGGTCTAATAATGTCATATGTAGTTGTATTAGACAAATTAGGTGCTATAAAAGTGATATCAACATTTATTTTTTGGTTTGAGTAGCTTGTTACACGATTTCAGTGACTCCGAAACGGGATTTCGGTCATTCGTTTACCAAAAAAATACCATATTTTTAAATTATTTTCAAAAGTTGTGGAGGAATGTAAACAAAATTCTTTCAAAGTAAAAATAGGTAGCGTCGACAATAATGAGCCATTTTTTTTCACTTATATCCCATTTGTAATTACAGTAAATAAAGTGCGTCATTCCGTTACCAATCGGTAACGGAATGACAGATCATCGGAACCTGGTGAAAAAAAAGTTACCTTACAGACCACCACTGATTGCTTCAAGATCACTTAAAACAGTAAAAACGTATCCCATATGAACAAAAATTTTTTACCTACTTTAGCTTTTCCAAAACATGCCTGTAGAATTCAGGAACCTTGAGCTTAAATTGCTGTATTTCAAACAGTCCGGTATGCCTAAAATAATAAAAGTATTAAAATAAAAAAAACATGTTTGTTGTCTTTCTCACAAAGACCTGATTGTCACCAATGCATCAACTAAAAAATTGTACCACCCATCTTTGTAGTGAGATTTGGCCTCCTGAATTTAGGTCACTCAAAGAAATTTTTGTAACGTGTCTAGGAGGACATTCTGTCTTCCGTTACCCTACCGTCATTCCGTTACCAAATGCTTGTTCTGCTTATTGTTTCGTATTTTTAATACATAAGAATTTTTTTTCAAAAAATCATGTGTTGATTTAAGATAAGACTCTAAGGATGACATTGTGCACTTTAAAAAATTATTGCCTCTAACATTCACCCAGAGTGTCTGCAAAACGTATGTGAGGTGGAAAAACCCAGTCCATTTTTACCGTCATTCCGTTACAGCCTCAATATGTATATTTCTGAAACAAAAAAATGTTTGAAATAAACTACAAGTAAAAATGGAAGGTATTGTAATTTGAATAGTTTAGTTGTATATGTTTGTCTAACCAGATTCAAATAGTGTGATAACACATCTGAAAGTGGCAAAAGTGAGTCCAACGTCATTCCGTTACCGGGATTGCCCCAAATGCATGGTAGCGGTCCCACGCTGGCATCGGATCCCATCACTAACGCCACTGGCAACCCACAATTCCTGCTCATTTTGTACCTTCCCCAAGGCGCCACTTGCGGGGAAGGTCGGATGAGGGTTACTAGTTGATCATTCCGTAAGGATACCTGTGTGTAAACAGACCTAATCTCAACAACATTCTGAGTGAGTATCTTTCCTACATACATTACGAAATGATCAACTAGTGCATGACTACCACACTGGTCACTAGATGGAGGAGTGGAGCCGGTAGTCTCAGTTGCCACGGGGTTTTCACATTTGAAATTTTATGGAAGCTGAAATAATTTGGCCCCAATGTACAGCCATTTACATATTCACATGATAGCATATATAATATAGCACATCTGTATCAAGGAACGTATGTCATACGTGACCGCATTCCTCACCTTGATTACTGTAAGGACGTCTTTCAATAAACGTTCTGAACGTTGTAGGTCCTCGATCCTGCTGCTTCCATAATTCAGAAATGTTCAATCCTAGTTGAAAAGCCAAAGATGTTGCCTGACTTCTAATTCCATGAGTATGCCGGGTTAAGGCGTGTACTGTCCAGTGACGAGGCTTTCACTTTAAAGCATCAGAGAAGAGGTAAGTGACCCAGCGTGAAAAAATGTTGGTGTGTATGCAGGTTTGTAAGGTCTAGTTGAAGGACGAAAAAGGTGGGTAGAAATTATAATTCCATAGATCCTTAGGAAGGCAGTACGGTGGTAATAAGTCGAAGAACTCTTGACTGGACACAACGTTACCTCAGGTATCAGTAACTCTGGGAAGCTCTAGAAGAACTATAGGCGAGGTGCATATTCAGTGTCGTGTTTCAGCCATGAACCAGAATGAGATAGGAGTGTCATAGTGAGAGTCGGGGAATCTCATATACTTCTTGTCAATGGATAACGCATGGATTTCTAAACATCGTCTGGTAGATGCAGCCATAAGAAGGAGGCAGTCTTTCTTGTTAATCGAAAAGTGTATCCAACGGTTGAAACGACTCATCCAGACCGACATATCGAAGAACTAACGGAAGATCCCAGAAGGAGTGAGTCTTCTAAGGCAGGACGTGGAGCAGCATTCCCTCCAATGAGATCTGAGAGACTCTTATCCTCTCTTATCATGTCTGGATTATCATGAATTGTAGATAGGCTGACAACTAGTTTCTATAGTGAAAGATTGTAGGTTTTCTTTAAACAGTGAAGTTAGGAAGTTAGCCACGTCTCCTACGAGGCTGTTATGTGGATCAACCTTGTATTTCTTGCACCAGACGTTGAGCGGCGAAGTCTACTATAGTGAAAATGGAGGTGACTTCCTTCTAGTATTGAACGCCAAGGAGGAAGCTTTCTTCGAGAAGCCCTTTGCATTTGAAGGCAAGCTTGAGAGAGGCCACACATTCAAGACTGTTGATGATCTTAGTCTTGGAGAGACACTCTTGTGTTTATCCGTCCACCAGCAGATTTTGCCTTACAGGAATCAAGTCTTGGAGGATCTTCCAACATGACGTGACCAACCTTAGGAACCATATCTGACGTGCCAAAACGGGGTACAAGCATCTCCTTAATGACCTTGATTGCTGTACCTTTGTCAGCTTTGCCAGAATTGTTATTGGTGGAAAGCGTATGCAATGAGAGTGCCAACTCATTGTAAAGCAGTCTCTCACCCAGGCTTTCTCGCCGCCAGCCAGTGCAATATGTTGGGAGATGGTTACTTTTACCTGTTGCAACAGATCAACATGGGCCTGAAAAATCTTTGAAAAATTCAATCTGGCCATATCGGATGATTGAGATGCAATCAACATTTGAACCTGAATAAGCTCATCATTTGGCGAATTTCCCTGGAAAGGCGGTCTGCAATAAAATTGTTAACTCCAAGGAGATATTCTGCTCAGGGGTGTAAATGAATGATCTTACAACAATGAGGAGGCGGATAGTTACAGTGCACATGATACTCTTTGTTCCTCATGGTGGTTTCTGTGGCAACTACAGAGGAAAAGTCTGATCATGATTTTTCACCGAACACTCCAGATACCATCTGTTTGAATCGCCTTAGAGCGTGACAAACTGCTAGAAGCTCTCGGTGGAGCTTCCTTAAAACTTTCACTCACAACCTTTTTTTTAGGACCTAATGCATGCTCCCCAACCTATCTTCGATAGCAATCTATCAGAAATATAATTGGTGTGGTTATTTCGTGGAAATCTTTTCCCACCATAAGGTTCTTTGAGTTGTTTAACCAACGTTAGATGCTTCACAATCTTTGTATTCAAGGATAGAAGTAGGATAGTGGCCGTAGTCTCTGTAGAAACTTCGAAGGTGAAGATGGAGCAGTCATCCTCATCCACCGAAGGGTACGGAGAGTCTACCAAGCTTGCCAGCATTCCTAATCAGCGAAGCCATAGATGTGCGGGCGTAAATTAACGATGGTCTGAGATTCTCCTGTTTTCTTCGGCAGACAGGAAGAAAAATTGCGTAGAACCTTCCCAATAACGGGGCCTTTTTTAATCGGAAAAAATGGCATTTTTGCCTTAACTCCATACTCCTTTCATTAGAATCATAGCCCTTAATTCTCTATGGCATAGGGTAGCACAACTCTGACTTTCATCGGTGGATGGACGGTAAAGTCCAAATGGTAACATTCTGAAATAGTCTGCAGAACCCATGGATCTGAGGTTATCGACGAGCCAACGCGGAAGGAAGAGCTTAGACGCTCCTCCACTGGCATCATAGGTAGGTAAGAGACAATTGAATTGAGTCTTTATCCCCTACTCGTGCCATGTCGGGTAGTAGGAGGAATAACTTCGATACTGTCTGGAGCCTCGATAGTTAGGTTAGCTGTCTTTAAAGTCGTAGCCCGACTTCAAAGGAACCTATGTTTCCTCTGTTGGCAGGAGTATAGTAGAAGCGGAAGCCCTTCTGCGGTATGCATAATCAAAAGGTCGTATCTATGCGGCCTATATTTGGAAGAATCTTTAGGCTGATTAACGGTTAGATTTCTTGACAGCTTGATCTGCGCTTCAACACGTTCTTCCTCTTGATAGGCTAAGCTGTGCCACTGACTCCAAAGAGATCCTTTCTCTAGGCGATTCAGAGAACCTCTGGATGCAAAATTCAAGCATCAACAGCATCTCTTATTTGAGAGCTTTGTGAGACAGCTCCACATATAGGCTCCAACAATCCTTAATAGAGACTTAGAGACAATAGGCTACATTCGATGTTCTCAAACTATCAGGGCATATTTGTCCCAAATGACGGAGATCAGCAACCTTGCCGCCATTCCATTAGATATTCTACCCATGCTTAAGGTTCCTTTTTTATTTTGTTTCTTAGGTTAGAAGCCGCCTTTCAACGCCGGTAGGTGGACATGGTCTCGGCTTACATAATGTTGTCTCATCTGACTTCATTTTCTCCCAGCATGGTTTGCGGAACCAAAGGAACTGAAAAGAACTCTTTTATCCTCCTCACATGAAGGGAAAGACTCAGGAATCCATCAGAGAATGGGAGTCTTCTTCTGAAACTTTATCAATAGTCTCTTAAATCGGCAGTAACAGGAATGAGAGACTTTCACTACTTGCTTCTTGTGATGTTTAGAATTTAAACACAAGGTTGGAAGAGATTGTATCTTGAGGTAAAGAAATTATACTTTCAAACCGTGATGTACCCAAGACAGCCGCCAAGAAAGGCACAGCAACATTAGGAGATAAGTACTGTAGATCTTCAAAATCCTCCGTCAAGAAAGAGTCAACATCATGAAGAGCTCCATAAATCTGGAAAATCTCTCACAGTTTCGTATCCTCAATCAAATCAGAATCTTTACCCAAACTTTCACCAGTGCGCTCTTGACTGGAAGTACCTTGACTAGAATGTGCAATGAGTGGAGTAGCATCAGCCAATATTGGTTGAGTAATCTCAGCAGTCTCAACTTGAACTGTATTACGAGAAAGAGCTGGCACCGTGGTAGGCTCATTGTTCTGGTGAATGATACATAAAGAATCATAAGAAGTATGAACCACTTCCGGATACTCATGAGTAGGTGGTTCCTTAGCATTATCATCAATCGCTACGCCTTAAGTTTTGACTCATAATGCTGGGAAGCAGACATTTCTATATCACCAACTACTGAGACACAAAAAAGAGCAAGGAATTGTGGGTGCCAATGGCATTAGTGATGGGTGTACCGATGCCAGCGTGGACGCGTGGGACTGCTACCAGGCATGGGCGTACCAAAATTTTTAATGTGGCATTAGGGGTGTCTCAAGGCTTTTTTTAGCACAAAAATGCACTAGTTGGATCATTTCGTAATGTATATAATGTATGTAGTAGAATTATTACTTTCCCTGATCTCTATTGGGGCCAGGTGGGGGCAAACATTTTGAGTGCGGATCCCACCCTTACCCTCCCATCCCACGCCCTCACCCACAAACTGATTACGTCACTGGTGTTTCCTGAAATTTATTCCAAATGTGTTATTAATGGAGGATATGCTACAAATCCCAAAGCTAAACGTAAAACCAAGAGTACTCTTTGGGTTACTCTAGCGTGTAACTTGTTCGGTTTTTCACATTGGGTACTTTCACTTTTGCAGCTGTAAATTTTGAACGCGTTAATCAATTTTAATGCCGTAATTTTTATATGAAAGCTAACAAAACAAGGAATGTATTACAAAATAAAATATATGAAAAATCGCTCAATTTGGTTGTACTTTTTTTTGACTCACCCTGTAGTACCATACCTCTTCTAACATCTGTTCCATATTCTTCACTATGGAATATATTTTCTCATCATGAGAAAGGAGTTCAAAACTTTGTTTCTTCCATTGCAGACTGGAAAAGAATTCCGAAGCCTTTTCATGTAGATTCCTCAGTTTCAATAGCTCCTTCAAGTGCATTGCCTATACAATAAATAAATAACAAAGTACAGCAATTACAAAGTGGAGAAAGAAACACGCATCATATACTAGAACATTGGGAACAATTATTTAACATGGACATACACAACATGCTTAAGCGTGAACACCCTGGAAAAAATCCTGGACATCCACGCCTGGGCAGGGAATTGAACCCCGGACCTTTCGCACACAAGGCTAATGCTCTAACCAGTGAGCATGTTAACAGCCCCGTTTATCAGGGCGGCCTGGTGGCTTGTGTGCGAAGGTCCGGGGTTCAATTCCCTGCCCAGGCGTGGATGTCCAGGATTTTTTCCAGGGTGTTCACACTTAGGCATGTTGTGTATGTCCATGTTAAATAATTGTTCCCAATGTTCTAGTAAGCAATGGGTGTTTCTTTCCCCACTTTGAAATATAATATGTTAAGAAATGTGGGTAGCATCAGTAATGATCTCTGTAACAATTTCAGACCAATTGAAAGAAATTGGTGCAATAATAAAGATTTACCCTTGGCGATGCCCTTTGACATTGATGAATTTTGTCCTATACATCGGTAACTATACCTGTAGGTTAGTACAAACTAGACCGTTTTTAATCCTGTAAACAAGAAAACATTTGGTACTTTTTCAGCAATCAAAGTAGTTTTCATTTTAAATACGTATTATAAATTTTGCCCCCTCTGATTCCGCGCACACTTTTCGAGGGGCATCCCCGCTAAAAATTTGTTCATTAACCTTCAGATAAGACAAATTCACTGAGAAATGATGCTCTGCTCTCAAAGTCACAGGGAAAAGTGCCTCCGAATGACCCAACTATATGTTTCAGACAAAACATGGAGTTAAGGTAATCAGCTCAGTGTAATATTTACGCCTTGGTTCTAATATTCAGATCTGATAGTGTGACATGTAAAGCAAGCAAGCAAGCATACAAGGAAAGACAAGCAAGCAGGGAAGGCAGTACTAACTTGTTTGACGTCTGGGTAGGTAATCCCCTGTGCTTGTTTCTTTGTTTCCCAGCAGCCACTGTGGCTTTCAAGACCTCTTCCAAGGCATGTTACTTTCTTCTTAACTCTCGTCAAAAATTTCTCATGCTGCTTCATCTGATACAAACAATGTTCATACACAAAAATAGTAATGTCAGCCTTCTTAATGGTGATCTGATAAAACAATGTCTATACAACAATAGTAAACGTCAGCTCTGAAGGGAGCACAGTACAAAATCCCTCCGCCATGAAAAGTGCAAACTGGCCTATAGTTCCTATAAAAACCTGGAATTTAAGCATAATTTGTGTAGTTTATCGGCCGGGTATTGTCCTAGAGGATTGCTTTTGGTGTCATTCATTGCGTGATTTCATCATATTTAAACTTATATAAACAAGGCGGTCTCGAACCCAAAAGTCTCGCCTGCCGTTTTCCATGGTGGAGATATCCTCTTGCAAGTTGAAACCCCCCCCCAAACGAGGGGGGGAGGGGGGCCATATCAAGAGATGGTTAGGAGTAGCAAACCCGTGGTTGCATTTATAGTATTCTTTACCATGCTCTTTCATTGACACCACCCCAGGGGTCACAACATTTCAATTGTGGAGATATTTCAACTCATGAGAAGTCCTCAGCAAGAGCATAACTAAGATGTTAGGAGTAGCACCCCCGGGTTTGCATTTGATAGTATTCTATACCTCTCACTCTTCATTTGACACCCACCCTAGGGTCCCACATTTCCTGTTGGCGATATTAATCTTGAAAAAGTCCCCCCATGAGCACAGTACAGAGATGTTAGGAGTAGAACCCCGGTTTGCATTTATAGTCTTTCTATACTGCTCACTCTTTCAGTTGAACCCCATAGAGGTCACAACATCTTCCGTTGGCAGAATTAATCTTTAAAATGGCCCCACTAATAATAACCAAGAGATGGTTAGGAGTAGCACCCCCGGATTGCATTATAGTCTTCTTTATTCCTGCTCTTCATGTGACACCACCCCAGGCTCACAACATTTCCATGTAGATAATTAATAATGAAAAGTCATGCAAAATCCCTAATATTCACTAATTTAGTAAAAATATGAAATTTATTCAATGTGGCAACACTATTTTTGCAAAAAATCATGTGACCACATTTTAAAATTTGAGTCGCCTACGGGGTCAAGAAGTGGAAGAAATGCCACAATTTTGTGTATTTTCAATTTCCAAGAATGTAAACAGGCTGCAACCCAAAAGAATGACCAGAAGTACAAAAAACAATTTAAATGAAAAACATGGGCCAATGATCTCGCTATATATATTGATGTTACTACCTTTGTTGTGGTGTACTCCCCCCCCCTTGATAAGTCTTCTTGTTTGTACACATGTTTTGTACACCACCAAATTCACACCACAGCCATAACTGCCAATAAACACATGCTGACCTAATTTATGTAAGGTATAATACAAAACATGAATCAAATCTTTTTGAAGGTGTAGTATTCACACTGACCCCATTGCAAACTGAGAAAATTGGTTGAAATGGAACCAAGAATTTAGCATAGTTGCAATTTTAAACTTAATCAAAAGAATGCCCATTTAAGTGGCCCAACATGCATTTTGACCACAATATTATTCACACCAAAGAGTTACATATAGTAGTCTCATGTAGCGACGGAATTTTGCATATCCAATGTTACTTTATGCGGAACAGCAATTACGCATATTAATTAAGATTCAATTGCATACAAACAATGCCCCTAATTGATCCACTTGAAATTTGACCGCCAATTGTGATTCATACAAAAGATGTACGGGCATGAAGCTCATTAGCGACAGGAATTGTTGCATATCCCATGTACCATTTCAGTGATACCAGCAATTATGCATATTTAATTAATTAGCGCAATGTATCAAAAAATGCCCCTTTAATCGGCCCACATGCACTTTGACCCAATTATGATCACCCAAAAGCTGCATGGCATAGTATTCTTTCATGCAGCAAAGGAAATTTTGCCTATCCGACATTCCGTTTCAGAGATACAGTAAGTACGATATTAATTAGCCTCATTTGCATACCAACCGGTGTATTAACACAACGCTCAAATGGAAAAAAGATGCGCACCATGAAAAGCTTTCATGCAGTGAAGGAATTTTTTCGTATCCAATGTACCGTTTCTAAAATTATGCAATTACCAGCTGTTTGTTTGCATATTACATATTAATTAGCTCATTTGCATACTAATTTGCCCGAAAATACGCCCAAAATCTCATCAGATCGAGAACCTCCAGCCCGCTCCCTTCCACAAGTTACATCGTCATACGGCCTCTTACGGAACTCCAGAAAAATGTTACACAAAGCTTGCGGGAAAAAATTTGTTAATTATGCAAATTAGACTTAATTAGCATATTTTACGCCCAAATCTAATAGGTCGAGAAACTCGTTCTCGCAACCTGGCTTCTTTCCACCAAGTTACATCATCATTAGCCCATACGGAACTCCAGATTAATCGTACACACGCCCGTGCACACGGACGTCAGGCAGACAGACAGCATGACAGAAGACAGACAGGACAGACAGACGACAGACGGACAGACAGACAGACAGACGGACAGACAGGACAGACAGAAAAGTGATTACTAGTCTCTGCCGAACCAGAAGGTGGCGAGACAAAAATGGATGAGAAAGCTTCTTGGCGGTATGATACGGCGACATAAGTGAACCGCCATGAAAAACAACCGATTCGGCGAGGCTCACGGAGCTAAGAAAAAACAGGTGTAATTTTCAAATATAATTTGCAAAAACTAATGTCGATCTAGGTCAAAGAAGATATTTATAGAAACATGAATTCAAAATTCTCTCCTGCAAATTCATTGCTCTAAGTAAGACGGGCAAAGATATGACGGATTACGGATAGCGACGAGAGGGCCATTAAGCATAAAGCACATGTTCCAATAGGCAGACCATTTGTGTTTTATACTGTGGCCCCTTAATGGCGAATTCTGATAAAACAATGTCATACAAACTAGTAATGTCAGCCTTCTTAATGGTCATCAATTATTACCAATGTCCTGCAAGATGGTACACAAGGCATTCGACGTCGTGGTGGCATGGCCAAGAAAGAAAAAAGTTGTCTCAGAAAGATGTACATTTTGTTTCAAAATGGTCTTTAGGGCAATTTTTTTTTAAGGGTTTTTGCTCACTTGGAAATTCTTTTGAAAAAATTTTCAGGAAATAAAACCAGAGCATCAATTATGCAGTAGCCTAGAATATGAGCATTCAAAGACAACAACCACATCCTGTAAAGTACCTTTAAATAATTTTACAATGAAGAAAAATTGCACATTAATATAATGTGTTTAGATATAAAACAACCTGGAAAGGGTGATCACTTTATTAAAACTAACTGAAGGACGTAACGTGGAAAGCGCCAACCAATTACTTTGGGATTTTGCGGGATCCCCCCCTACTGGCATCACATGGACATGTTATGGAGGTGAAATGTCCCAAAAACTGGTGTATTGTGGGAATTTGAACTCAATACACACTGAGATAGCAGTGTTTGTAAGGCCACTTATAACTGGTTGGAGTGAGAGGAATTTGGGGGCTGTTTCAAGTTTAACACAGTGCAAGGTTAAAGGGAGCCAAACACCCTGTTGCTTTATGCCTCATTAAGTTGCACTTTAATATGCCACTGCTAATGATTTAAATACCACCTAGGGTAGAGCCTGGCCATACAGGACACGTTCTATGCATCGGTTGAAGCAAAACATATTTTTAGGTCAGTACAGGGCGTCCAAAAAATGTAACA
Organism: Ophioderma brevispina; assembly: GCA_023653785.1. Taxonomy (NCBI): domain Eukaryota; kingdom Metazoa; phylum Echinodermata; class Ophiuroidea; order Amphilepidida; family Ophiodermatidae; genus Ophioderma; species Ophioderma brevispina. The sequence continues at coordinate 46,453 of JAMKCH010049764.1, read as the reverse complement.
CTCGTAACGACCGCATTTTGAATAAAAAGAAAAGTACGCATGGGTCTTTGTTGGTATCCCTTAAAGATAATAATTAAAACAGCTTTATATGCCATTTATTTCATTCCAAGCCAATACGTAAAACAAAAGATATGCATCATCAATTATGAGAGGGCAAAAGCAACTTGGTCCGATTTTGCCTTTAGAACACTTGGAATGCCTGATGCAACATGAATATACACTTGGCTTCAGAGCAGCATCCTTTCTTTCCATCTTAAAAAGAAAACAACAAATAAATTTTGACAGTGTTTTATATTAAAGAAAGACTCAAGCTTCCTGCCACGTGTTTACCAAATGTTACATTGTTGGATTCACAAACTGCTCTTCTAACAAGAGAAATCTTGGCTTGAGTTTTTGCCATTCTGATCCGTGGATCGACATGGCCTTCCACTGGTGTCTATAATATTTCCAATTCTGGCCGCTTCTATCCATGTAGGCTATTATCAGAAGTTTTCTTTCGGTTTTGTTATTTCGTGTTTTTTGTTGGTTTATTTTGTCTATTAAAATCATAGATTTTATTGGGAGGGACGGAATCTAATAATAAAGCGTCTGATGATTGGTTTAATTTGGTTTTGGTTTTAACATTCTGGGGAGTTTTGAGCGATTTGATAGGACTTAACTCTGCTAACTGAAAGTAAACTGACATGATTAAGATTTGAAAATACAAAGTATTATAGACTGATCAAAAAGACAATTATCAAACTTTATGACAATAAATGACGTTCAAAAGGATTTCAATATCTTCAATAAGTTCAATAACCAATCAATAACCACCATCCAATAAACCCAATTGAGTATGTTACAAAATCATGTTTCACACCATCTTACAAAGGTTACTATTGCAAATCGGGACCAATCCGAATTTGTACTCTCGTTTTGACGGAAGCATGTCTTTTGTTCTACATATCGCATTGAAATGAAAAATAAACGGCAAATTAAAGCTATTTGTTAGCTTCAAAGCATCCAAACAAAGACCCAGGTAACATTATTTTGTTACAAAATGTCTGATTGTCCGAGTGTTAACTTTTTTTGGAAGCCTGTATACTTTGGTAAAGGTGAGAAGTAGAATGAAGTGCAATGGAAAAATCCTTCTTTTGTATGGAAAAAAGAAAATTTCATAAATAAAAAAGCAAACAAAAGAAAAGGCTAATAAGATTAATATTTTGCCTGATAATGGAATATCATGTAGGGCCTAATGATGTTATATTTAGGTCAAAACTGGCTAATATTAAAGATAATAGCCTGATAAGGGAATATCATGTAGGCTAATGCATGTTATATTTAGGTCAAAATGCACGAAAAATAAATCTTAAGAAACTTTTAAAGCTTTGTTCAACTTTTTATATCTACAGGTTCTTCACAATTATAAAAAACCAAAACTTCAATGTTTATTTACATTTATTTGTATTGGGAAGAATTGTTTGGAGACAGATTATTTTCATGTTAAGTAGCTTTGAGGTAAGCCTTTGGCAGGTTCGTTATAATATAGCCTACTTGATTTTTTCAAACAATGCAGAATGGAAATAACTAAACCCGACCATACTTTTGGATCATTTTAATAACAGCTCTCAATTGGAATACATTTTCCTCAAAAATGTGATTGATTCCACAACGTACTTAGATGTGATGTAGGGCCCTACCAAGGGGGTGAAAACCCATTCAAAACCAGCGGTCCGTTTTTGCTGGGCGCTGACATTTTGAATATTGAACGGAAATAATGATTAGTTTGTGTGCTTGTATACACACATAAGTCAATTCGATTACAAAACAATCCGCCACAAATATAAGTTGTTGGATGGGGTGCTATGGGTAGTTAAATTGTGTCCTACCCATGGCCACACAACGAATGAAAGGAAATCAGTCGTCTTGATTTTTAAATAAACCGCCTCATGAATACATCTTTTCCCTAAGCGGCGCATTGGCATCATTATGAGAAAAAAAGAGATCTGAGCACAATGATCCAGGTAAACTATTATTAAACCTGGCCACCTCTAACACAACATTAATTTGGATCACTACCGAATTAGTGTATATGGCAAAGCGGCACCCACAGTATGTGAAGAGCGAGGCAGCCATTGCTTTCTATTGTTGGTAACATCTATGTTTCTTGTGGTCGGCAAAACATGCGAGACGGTTAATTTCTAAAGATTACGTAACGTTTTGCCTCTCTATCTATATAGAACCTCTTTGGGCCCTACTATTAATCTAATCTTTTGTTTATTTCTGTGTTTCACAAATCTGTTAACTGTTATCTTTTAATTCTGTTAACATTCAAAGAGTAACATGTATGACAAAGTTTGGTTTTCAACCTAACTAAAAACATTCACACAATTGCAATAAAAATTTTCCAAGATCAGTGTTAAATGAAATAGGTAGTAGAAATTATGGTTCTTATTTGATATGACAATAAACTATAGTGTAAAGATTAATGACTATTTAGTCATTTGTCTTTTCACTATATTGAATTTGAACATTAATAGAACATAATTTAACAAGAAGAGTCCTTCAAAAAGGACATCTTGCCCTAATGAATCTAGCTTCTGACTAACTTTGGCTTGATTTGACTATACCTTGAAAGCTTTACAATAGGGTACAATCAAAGATCTATACTCTTTGCAATTCCATCATATGTACAGTCTGTAATAATTACTATATAAGTTCATGATGATGATAATGTTTTCACAATTGCTTCAATTTACATAAAATTTCTCTATTAGGCCAACAAGTTATTGCTTTTCAGCTAGTCTTTTTCCAAGCTAACCTTAAATAAAAGGTTACTCTTTTGTTATTAGGTCAATTTATTTTATAAACATGATATTGTGAAGTCATAATAACTATGAACGCAACACTTCAACAATTGGCTTTTTGTGATCCACAGCCTCATCCCCATGACTTTACCCAAAGGAGTTTAAGATTTTTATATCATTGACCGTTCGACTTAAAGTATAGCATGTTGCCTTATCATTACTTGCCAAATTCGATCTACTTCTGGAAAAATTAGTCATTGTATTTTCTGTCGTAAAAGGACGGAAATTATAACGCAGTGGCCTTGCCTCTGGGGCACCATGATATAAACATTGTTAATAAACATCAGCCGGCCTCATCAAAATCAACTGACTGAATTTTGGAATTAATATTTTCTTGGGATATCTAATGGAACCAAAAACAAAAATGAGGTGTTTTAGAGCACAAAATGCACTTAATTGATTTGAAGTGGCCCTGCATTATTTGAAATGTACCTTACTGCACTTGTTGACTATTTAAGGGTTACTTTAAAATTTTAGCGAAAAGGGCGTTCCCATTATTTTAAAGCCGGGTGTTTCACATCTTTATAATGCATACAAGAGTATTAATTTACCCCTGAAATGAACAGCCAAAAAAATTTTATTTTTGATGTGTATGCTAATACAAAGCGCCTTTAATCATGGCAATAGTAAATGTTACTTCATTGTCATAAAGTAATTTAACAATTATATGCTGTGAACTCCACAAAATATACCACATTAAATCTGGGCTTTGGTTATTTATTTAAATTAATTTTCACTGACAATTAATTCAAGTGACATAGGCTATTCAATATAGCCAATCTTTGTAAACTTTATGACATTACAGTGTATTAACAGTACGTTTACTACCCGCAAAACCCACCCAAATATGGCAAATTTTAATGGCACTGACTTGTAAATCAGTATTTGTTCTTATGGAAACCTATTATTTGCTTTTTTTCAAACTTACAAGGCACACAGCAAATATTTTGTGTATAATATTTTAAGTCGTAGAGGATTTAAATCGGTAATAAGACATGCTCTATGTGGACCTTTGTCAATCTGATGTGTTGGAATCTTTTTACAACCAAACTTAATGGAGAGTAATTCATTAACTTCTTAATTATCTTAATTTGTTTCCCTTACTAACCCCGGGGGGAGGGAGGGGTTTCACTTTGGTTGGGATAGAAATGTGCCTCCTAAGGTCTGGAAGTAGGACCCCATAGCTATACATTTTTTGCCAAAAAAGGGACCCAATACCTATACCAGAGATGAAAATTTTACGTTTTTTTTTTTTTTTAATTTGCAAAATTTGGGACATTTAGCAAATGTCCAACAATGTTAGAAAAATTTTGGTTTCCGATTGAGAAATATTGAAAAATTAAATTTTCAAACAAATTTCAGGAAAATTTGGAAAAAAAAACGAACCATCGTATACCAAAATTGGCATGAAGCAAAAGGGGTCATATATCAGGAAGGCTGAAAATTGGGACCGATGTATGGGGCACAGCCCGGGAGGGCAATGGGGGGTGAGAAAACCACCCACCCCCCCCAAACAAACAAAAAAACAAAACTCCAAAAATACACTTTAAAAAAAAAAAAAGAAAAAAGATAAAAAAATCAAAAAAAAAAAAAAAAAAAAAAAAAAACAAAAAACAACAACAAGACAAAACAAGAAAAGAAACAAAAAAAGAACAACCAGAAAAAAAACACAACAACAAAACCAAAATCCAAGAACAAAAAAATAAAAAAAACAAAACACCACAAAAAACACCAACCCCAAACAACACAAACTACACACCACAAACAACCAAAAACACAACACACCCAACCCACACCCACCCACAATACCCCCACACCCACCCCACCACAACCCCCCCCCCCCCCCCCCCCGGGACTTAACCTGTAGTTTCCACTCAATAACAATGTGATTTCAATGCTAAGGACTACGTTTTATAAAAATTTGTGTGTAATACTGGCCTTTGCAAAATGTGATATATCACTGAACCTAAAATTATTCTGAGCCATTGTACAACCCTGTGGGTGGCAATTTACCTGTGTTTTGTCAACTGTTAACATATGACTTGTGGTGTGATAACAGAGTATTGTAAAATGGTCAAACTTAATACAAAAATAATAAAAACATTATCATTTAACTCAATAATATACAAAACCTATTTCAACATCGACACTTCAAATGGGGCTAATTTTACCCCACTTATAATACAGAACTAGGTTTTTTTTTAAACTTTGATCCCATTAAAAAAATTGAAAAAGCAAAACAATTTCACATTCAGTAATATGTGACAGGCTACAAGGTTAGATGTAACATCGCAAGTTCCCAAGAAATAAACAGTGGTTGCATTTACCCTTGCTTCCTTAGTAGAGAGGGTGTTTTGAATCATCCCTATACTTTGCAAATGTTGCCTATATAATGTTCTGTAATTAAACATATGTCAGTAATTTAGGGCAGTGTTGTGTAAGAAGTTTAAGGAGCACAAAACCTTCATTATTAATTTTTGAATTTAGTACAAGTGTTTTTGTGTGCAGGAATGGGTTTGTTTGTAAAAAGGTCAAGGTTTATGTATTAAAAATGGTGATTTTTGTGGGATCACATGACGGGATCATGCATGGATTATTGATGGGAAATGTACCAAAACTGATGGAATTGTGGGATGGGCTAAATATGCTCTCTAGGTAGCTTTTGGTCTAAGGCCACTATGATTGATTGGGTGAAGTGAGAGAATTGGGCTGTTCCAAGTTAACACAGTGCAAGGTTTAAGTTCAAGGCTATTAATATTATTTACAGTGCGCTTTGAACCAGTGGAAAACATTGCATTCATGAATGAGAATTGCATAACTCAGCACTATCTTTCAGGAGCAAATGGGAATGTGTGTAAAGTACACATGGAACAAGGGCACATGGAATTTAGACACTGGGGAGCTTGGTGGAAAAACAATAACAAACTACCTTAAGGCAATAACATAACGATCATCTACTAGATAAGCATGAAATTTACTCCAAGTGGTTATCAGAATAGGCTTGCAAAGCAATCATGGCCTCTCTAGCCAGCATTGTAAGTGTCTGTTGGCTCAGTCTCACACAGCATGCATCTACATTGGAGGACAACGGACAATTCGAATAATCTTTGCCTACCAACACCAATTCATGCCAAAAAACAACAGGACGAACAAAAAATGTTTTCCCACAACGCAAACATATGCTCCAGAAATTTCAATGCACAAAACCATAAACTTTTTAAAGAAGAAACGTCATTACTTGCATTACCTGCAAGTTCAAAAGAATTGGACAAGACATGAGGGACTAGGTTTAGTGACGAGAAACATTGGGATTTTGCCGACTCTTTAATTTGCTACTTGATGACAATTAGCCTATATTATAGGCTAAAAAAGTGGATTAAAAAATGCCAATTAAACAAAAAAAAAAAACCCGCATTTTGCTTAGCATTAACCTAGAATTTGCGCGTTCTCAGCTTTTTGCGCTCCGAGCTCGCTTATTCCAGAATATAAAGCTGTGGGCTGCACCGCCTATCTTACAACTTGAACTCACCTGACCTTTGACTTGGCACATGACCATTGAAACCCATCAACAAATGAGGGATTCCATATTGACACCTATGACTCAAGTTAGAAACTTCAACTTTTCAATGTAGGTCAATTTTACATTTTGGAAGCCTATTCTTCAAATTGACCTCACTGCCTTTGGACTGGCACATGACTTTTACCTCTTCAACATATGAGGGATCCCATGGTGCACAATGACACAAGTTTGGTTCCTACTGGCACTTCAACTTTTCATGAGGATCATTTCAAAAAGCTTAACAATTTAGTGACACACATCCATACACACATCCACACGCACAACTAAGTGGTCCTGCCAGCTTATAGCTGGCGGCCCACAAAAAAAAACGCATTTCATTTGCATTTTTTCAGATTTCTTCTGAGACCAACTTGGTTTTGATTTGCCTTAGTGTTACAAGAAAGAAAGCACTAGGCCTTCTCAATGCATGTGGCTGACATTTAAAAGTAATGTCATAATATGGTAGGACACTGGGCCTTCTCAGTGTTGATCAGGTATATGACTATTGTGATAAAGAATTTGCAGCTATGTAGAATGATTAGATGATATCCAGAAAAAAAGGTCAGGCCTGAATTTATTGACCAAAAAATTGTCACAGAAGAAAATGTAAAAATCGAAATGATATCTCGCTGATCCCACCCAATACCATGATGTTTGATTTTATTCTAATTGCATCGCGTAGCAGCCCGGTGGTTTCCGAGGGGGCAATTTCCCGGATAGGTGCAACTTATCCCGTCACACGCAAAAAAATTCCCCGGTCCAGGGCAATAAGAATCCGAAAAAGGGCTACTTAACATGATATCTGTGTTTTATTTCCCGATTCCCCCCTAAAAAAAATTTTCAAACGGGGGCACCCTCTGCCCCCCCTCTGGCTACCACCTGTTCTAAATTCCACTACTGAGTATGTGGATTTTTTAAATTTGGTAAAAAGTAATAAAAATATTTAATTAAAAGGTTTATTTTCTAAGAGCAAAATATTTGAAATTGTGCATAAGTCCTCATGTGTATAATTCTCATAAGTTCCTTCTTCCAACTGAAGAATTTGCCAGAAAAGGAAGAAAAGCGGCACTCTATCAAAGATTGCCTTATTTCAATTAAGTTTTGTGGTAAGTGTCCGTACGGAAGTAATGACTAAAAATCCGATTTTGTTGCTTTATTAGGTTGCTTCTGATCTTATCAATATGCATGGTATATTAGGGTACCCGTACTTGTTACAGACATGCAAAAATCTGATTTTGATGATTGTTTTCCATTTTAAGATGAGCAAATCATTTTAATTTTTACATGTTAACCTCACTTCTGGGCACCAAGTAGAGAGCTAAATCCTGCCTCTGGGATGCTGACATCCTCTTAGAATGCGTGTCCTTCAACACGTCCAAGAATCGGTTTCATTTGCTTTATAAATACCGGTAACCTGAAAACAGGAAAAGCAGCGATAAGCATCATTAATTTGAACTGTGTACTGGTATTTTGTTTATAATCTACACTTATATATCCAGTGTATGATTGCGAGTCCTCTAACCTATAGACTTGTGGGTAGCATCGTAATTGATCTCACATACTGGTTGATTATGTGTTGTTTTCCCCCCCCACATACTATCACTATAAATACAAGACTTGAGCCCTATTTATTAGGGTCCGTAGCTCAGTGGTAAGCCCAGGCCTCACAATGTTGTATCAGTTTATTGAAATTATCTTTTGTTTTCCTTCATTAGGATTTGGAAATGGGCCATTGAAGTTTATCCTGACACTGCACTTGAACCCATGACCTTCAATTCATTAGTTGGTTGCTGTTTCACTGTACCACAAGTTCCCTCATCAAATTTATTTATTCCCTCCCCTCTGTATGTCAGGTTTCATAGGTAAACATATGACAAAGTACACATACCATTAATACACATTTGATCAATTTATCTACTCCAAAAGAACTCTTTCCTAATCAAGGATGGAAATACTCACCTATCTGGAATAGTTCAGCCATGTTTGTTCTAGAATTTGGGAGGTGTGTACTTATTTGGTCTAGGATAATAGTGCCCTAAAGTAGCAACTTTCATTAGTTGATGATTTTTGACAGTATGAACTGCAAATTTCCTTGCTTGAAATGTATTAGTAGTAAAACCAAATTTTACTCCAGTTTTGTCCCAGTTAACGAGGGTGGATGGATTCACCTCACATTCACGGCAATATTACTTTGAAAGATAAACATGTTAACCCTGTGGACCCAGGATGTAGGGTGCATCTGACTGCAAAACTGATGATATTTCCTTACTGATTTTGATATTATGATAATTTCCATGTCTCTCTGCTCTTGATAACTCACTTCTCCTCCTTGCAACAAATCACAAATTGTCTGAAATTGGCACTGCATAAGGAGGAAAACATACAATGCAACAAAAGTTATTGCAAATAGCTCTCAGCAATGGTAATTCAAATCCAGTGTGGTACCTCATTTTTATAAAAGAAATGCATCTATAAAATGTTACAGGAATTCATCTCAAACATTTCTATTTGTTACATGTTAGCAACCTGAGTTATGCCGTGGAATTTGCACGGTTATAACGATAACGTAAAAAAATACTCCTATGTTCAACGTCGACAGACTGAGGATAAGCATGTGACATACATGTCCTAGCCACTCATCACATAAACATGTACAGGGTACATTGCGTGAGGGACTCATATAGCGTTTTTTTCTATTGAAGCAATCTCGTATTTACCAGGGAGTATTACCCGGTAAATAGAGGATAGAGAGGGTTTTTCTACTGGACAAGCGTTCAGAAAAATAGCCGGCTTCTGGATATTGGCCCAAGTGAATTGCCGGGTAGAGAACACTCACATTCAATATCGCAGTGGGCATTGTGAGGATTGACCCCGGGAATGACAAAGGCAAAAGTTACGTCTTGTTGATATACAATATTTTGCCCAAATCCGACGTCCAGTTAAGCGAGAAGCTAATTGCTGATTAAAACAAAGCTTATACTTCCATTACGCTAGAATTAGAACACAATAAACACAGTGTATTTGATAGCAATATGCATTTGCAATCGTTTCGTACTGACATTGCATCAACCCGTGTGTTGTTGAAGTTGTAAGGCGGCCGTTGCTCGTTGACCCAGGAAAATTTCCGGTTTCTCAAAACTCCCATGCGTACTGATGCGGAGCGGGTCTTTTTCTATTGATGTGATCCGGTATGTTCTCGGGTTAAAATCTTACCCAAACAAGGATGGTTTTTGCAGAGAGAATTCCCCGTTATTTAAAAAAGTAGCAAAATTTACTTAGATGAGGTCATTTTCTATTAACCATTTAATTTTTACCGGTTCGATCCTGGAAAATATGATCAATAGAAAAACACCTATAGATGCCAAGAAGAAAGAGAAAGTGCTGAATGTTACTTGGAACGAAAGCATCTCAAAAACCACTCACTTAAGGTTAGGCTTCTTGGATTTATAAATACAGAATATAATAGTAAGAAAAAATGAAAAGTATTTTAAACTTGAGGTCAAACAGGAAGAAGTCAATGCTACGTGTGAACTTCTAATTAACCAGTTATACCTTCACAAAACTGAAAGTGTAAAACCTTTACACCCAAGTAGATTCTGTATAGGTTATTACAAACAGTCAGTGGGTTCTGAGATGGCCTCCAGTCATTTGGGGAAGCCATCTCAATTACAATCATGTGATTGGGGGCCAAGGAGGTTAAAAACTACAGACCTAAGAATGGGCTTGTTTGGACTCATGTAATACAGTCTCACCTTATGAATATGCTCATAAAAAATGCATTTAATTTTACATATTGAAACATTCCTGAACAAGTTTGAGTCCTGTCAGAATATAGAAGTCTCCAGGACTCAAAGGGAGACATCCTTACCTACGGCGGCCCTCCTTCCTTTGACCCATGCTTGTTTACATGCTAGGGCAGAGGGATAATAGTTTAATTCATTACCTACGGCGGCCTTCCTGACTGCTTGTTTACATGCTAGGACAGAGGGGAATAATAGTTACTCCTTACCTACGGCGGCCATCCCTGACTGCCTGTTTTACATGCTAGGACACAGAGGGAAAATAGTTAATCCTGAACCTACGGCCGGCAATCACTGGACTGCTTGTTTACTGCTAGGACAGAGGAGGAATAATATTTTAATCCTTACCTACGGCAGCCTCCTGAATGCTTGTTTACATGCCAGGACACAGAGGGATAATAGTTTTATCCACCTACGGCAGGCTTCCCGGTGCTTGTTTACATTGAATAGCAAAACTTTGCTGGCTCGGCCAAGAGATTGTCCTCCTTGGTCAAGTGACCAGACATCGTGCTGACTTCAGAGCTAGAGGATAAGTTGCCGCTGAAATGTCAATGATGCGATCGCACAACCATGCTGTCTTGATTAGGGGTATTATTTCTGTAAACGGTTAACAAATGATTGATTAAAGGCATTTTGTGATCTAACAGCCTTGCCCCCATGACTTAAAAAAATTGATAGCCTTTTGGTATTTCCGATTTTTCTGTTATTTGTTATACACATTCGAGCTATAAGCCAGAAATCTATCTCTTATAAATTTTGCCTGTAACCTTATAAATTATGCCCCTTGGTTAGAACACTGCGATAAAGCATTTGCTAATAACAACAAAATACTCAAAATAAAACCTGAAATTTTTGGGATCAAAAATAACCTTAAGCATATTGGGACATTTTTTGGAGAGTGCCCCCAATTTCAAATTTGATATTTGTTGCAGTTACGTTGTAATTGTCTAGGACACTATACCTGCGAACGGAATGCTAAAAAATGCCTTATTTTATCATAAAATAAAACGATTTTTTAATTAGAAATTGGGATCCCCCCCAGATTGGACTTAACACACGAGCTAAATTCCTACGTTTATGCATCCGTCCATGATGAAATAGTGCCACCTCGAGAAAATAACCTCTAACTTGACATTCCTGCCATAAAACAACTAATGGATGAGCGTGACACAACATGTCGCTATTTCCTGTCTTTTCACATTGGAAGGCCGTTTCAAGCAGCCGTGACTTATTATCGTGGAATCCCCAATATAATTATTCTAATTACAAAATTCCTTCGTTTGTGCCACAATGACATTTGTGTCGAGCTTAACCATTCACAGGTAATAGTTTACTACCACTTACCAATGGAACCATGTAAAAATCTCAATTTTTGAAAAATTGGGGGCGCTCGTCAAAAAAAGTGTGCTAATATTGCTTTTTAAAGGATGTCCTAGAGAATCGTAATTATTTTGTTACAGAAACCCTATCTCCAAACCTCTTTGGTTTGTAAACATACAAACATTCACGTTTACAGAGGCGTATCCAGGAGGACATACCCCCGGGGGTTAACTGAGCGTGAACTTTTGGCGCCCCTTTGGAAATAGAAAATGGCACACCCATCCACATCTTCTTGCTGTGCATAACACACATTAAAGTAAAGTTATCGCGAATTTTTATATTGTGTGGCAAATGACATTTTAGTAAATCAACGACCTGTGTTTGGGTGGGTGGTGGTTTTCGCGCGCGCCCCTTTCCTTATTTTTTCAGCCCTTTTCTCTTTGTTTCCTTATTGTCCTTTTGGCGCCCCTTTACTAATTATAACCGTCTTTTCTCATTTTTGTTGCACATTTGCGCCCTAATTTTATCTTTCTCTGGCTTTTCCCTTACAGATTCTTCTTTTTTCACACACTTTTTTATAAAGCTTTTCTAATCCTCTTTCATCAAAGACTTTAATTGTCCCCTCCCATTCCCCCCTTTTCATTTTACTTTTTCTTTTCCTTTCCTCCATTCCATCTCTAATTTTCTTTCGTTTCCTTCCCCCTTCCTTCCTTCTCCCCTTTCCTTTTCTTCTCCTTTCCTTCTTCCCCTTTCCCTTTCCCATTTCTTCTCCCTTTCCTTCTTTTTCTCTTTTCCTTACTTTTTGGCGCCCCTTTGGCCCCGGGGGGGGAAAGCGCCCCCTTTGCCCCCCCCGGATACGCCACTGGTTTATATAGCCTAAGCAAATAGCATATCCTCCAGTCATATTCGCATTGTTGATTATTCACAATAACCTCACATGGCTATTAGGTCTGTTCATACTTTATCGTCATCTACGTTGCGGTTTAGTTGTGGTACCAGGATTGGTCTCTTCCCGAATACCGCAATGGGGCAATACGCAATAAAGTTTAAACCTGGATTTGCAAGTGAATTGCAGCTTGTGGCATGAAGTATCGTCACCGCAACTCGCCACAATGAAACCAGGCAAATTGATTTCATAGTTTGACTTGTCCCAGAAATTACTATCTGTTTGTTCATTTTGAAATTTAACAACAAAATCACCTGTAAAACTACCCTTACTTCCAAAAAAAAACCTTCACTAATTTAACTTTCTATTGCATATAAAGCATTTACTGTTACTGCATCTCAAAGGAAGTCCAACAGAAGACCTTACCTCTTGAGTTGCAGTTTATAGTTAAAGTCTTCTGTTTCTCACCAGGAATGGATTTTTTTATCTTATGGCAATTAAGTTGCTAATTCTAGCTGTGCCATCCATCAAGTTTGATCAATTCCAGTTTCTAAGTATTCAAGTTTATTTTACCCCTATAAGGTTTTAACCCAATGCCACTCTGCAATTTGCTTGGTATCCCGAACTTAACTGTGTGATTCTCTGGCGAACAAAATCCTAACACCAACTGCCAATTCACCTGGTAAACCGTTAACCCGAAAATATCGGCCCTTCAAGGCAAAAGGGTGTAAACTTGAGTTTACACCCTTTTTGCCTTGAAAGGGCCACCCTGCAATATCAATGCCCTTAGGGGTCATTTTCTTTTAATGTAAGCCAAATAATGCTAAAAATATTTTTTTTTAAATGAGTATCCCCCTAATGCATTTTTTTTTGGCAGATGACCCTTTCCAAGGCAAAAGGGTTTAACTCGATACGCCCTTTTGCCAGAAGGGCCGATCTGTTATTTCTCTGATAATCTAAACCCAATATGTACTTTCCCTAGTAACCTCCTTCCCAAGTCTTTGATCTCCCTAAAATTACTACTTACGATTTTTGACTGCTATATTCTGCACAAAACTTTAGCATGTTCTAGAGTTTTGCAGGCATGGCAGCTTGCAGCTGTCTTATGCATGTTGCGTTTCTTCTGTCATGTCATCCGGTAGGCACTCGGCATAAAGGAAGTGAACGAGGTTTGCTAGGTCTCTTCTGGTGTGTTGCTAAGGGGAGGAGGTGTCTGGCCCCAGTTAATCTGGGGACAGTGGCTTGCAAGATGGTCTGGGGACTGAACACTGGAAAAATTTAGTGATGTGTCAAAACGGGAGTGTTGCAGTGGCTCAAAGAGAAAACATACCTAACCGCATGCATGTGCGCATAACAGTAGGGCTTTGTGAGCATAAGCAGTATGGGCTTATGTGTGAGCATAACAGTATGGGCTTAATTGTGAGCATAACAGTATTGGCTTATGTGGTGAGCATAACAGTTATTGGGCTTATGTGTGAGCATAACAGTATGGGCTTCAAACGAAAAAGATATCATTGTGTCAAACAAGGAAACATGGGGAATTTAGGAACCATATTCCCAAGAAATTTTCCTATTTGAGGAAAGTTTTTGTCCTTTAACCAAAGAACATGCATACAATTTAAGGGAATTCATATATCTTGGAGGAAAATTTTGATTTAAAAATCTTAAGAAATTTACATTTTTACAGCCCTGGAGATGATAATATCAACTGTGCATTTAGGATCCAATTTTTCAGAGCTGGATTAAATATTTTGTAGTTACCACCAGCCAAAACAAACACGCACACTTTGAAAAAGTTGCGCACAACCAAGAAGTTTTTCAAAATTTATATTTTGCATGGCTGTACAGTTTTTGCTATATAGCCTGAATGATTAAATCTGAATCATCATTCAAGTCAAACAAATGCCAGATTTTTGTTATCGAAACCTTGGTGCATGATTTTTTTAGGCAAAAATGGCACTAGTGTGCAAACAATTGCAATTTTAATAGTAAAATGGGCAATATGACATTAAAGTGACAGGAGGAGCTTTTTTTGGATTACAATTTCCTCAAATTGCACAGATCGATTGTAGACCACCTACCAAAACGTTTCGAAGGTTTATTGGACCACAAGTACAAAAGAAAACTGCAAACCTTGTTTTGAACTTGTGCGACTATTCGTAAATTTTTCCCCATAAAAAAAAAGAACACCGTGCTTTGACTTTCTGTCGTGCACGACAAAATACTAAATCATCCATCTTCTTGCTAAAGAGAGCGAGCGTATTCGGCCTATTCACTTCATGTGTGATCTAATACATTGGAAAGCATTCCAAATATGCAAAACATCTGGGTTCGAAGAAAAACAATGGGGGCCTTCTTTTCTGTAAATCTCCCGTCTCTTAACACTTAACTGCAAAAAGGGTTTGCACTTCCGTTAGGGCAAAACGGGGGGTTCCTAGGGACCCCTATAAAACAACACTTTCTTAAACGGATTTTTAGAATAAATCCACCACCATGTTAGAAGGCTTCAAAGAACATCAACATAACAAATAAAAACTGAAGAAAGTTGTTCAGTAAGAAAATTAGGGGGCAAACATTGCTTTATTTGCGTCAAAATGTGCGAAAAAGACACTAATTTGTTTCTGCATTTCTACGGCATTGCTTCACCTAGACCTTTGTGCTGATTGCTTAATTGGTGAAGACTGAACTATATTTAACCATAGTTAAGCACAAAAATAAATTCTCCATGCCATTTTATTTTTTTGGGTTACTTGTATAAGTTACCATAGGTTCCTCCAGTAAATCGCTACATAGGTAAATATAAATTTATGGCACCATGGCCTTCTATACTTTGCAAGATTTTTTTAAATTAATGTAAACAAACAAAAATTTTTTTTAACTTTTTGTTTATGTCCACTAGGTGTATGCATTATAAAAATAGAATCACGTAACTCTAATAGATTTTTCAATTTTTGTCATGGGCACTTCCGTTAGTGCATAAGGGGTGGGGGGGCCTTCCAGGGACCCCATGCTAAAGAAAACACAAAAACCACGCGATGGATTTGAATTTTTTGCACCCACAATGGCAGCACAACAAAAAGTTAGACGAATACAAAAAATTATAAACCAAATGATATTGGGCAGCGTTAGAAAATGTTTGGCTGAAAACAAAAAATGGGTCCCTAGGAACCCCCCCCCCCCTTATGAGTTAAGTGTTAATATGCTGTCATGACAGTTACCGCCATCGACTTTTTGACAAAGTGGGCCATAAGTTTGGTATAAACTTTGGGGAGGGTAAATGTAACCCCCATCAACCAGTAGTGCTGCCACTGCCTGCAAAAAGGACATTTTTTGCACTACCAAAACTTTGCCTCTCAGAGTGACCAGGCCTGCTGCGCCTGTCAATGACATTGTATTCTTCTAGAACACCATTTTTTTTTTTTACTTTGAAATACCATTACTTAATGTTGAAGATATACATACTTTTTGCCAGTGTCAGCTTTGATGACTCGGTCCAGAAGTAGTCCTTCTCGGAGATCATTCAGAAACAAAATGGCTCCTCTACAGCTCTGTCTATATTTAATACCTGTGTATGTGGTAAAATCCATGTTTTATCAACTTATGAAAACAAACCTAGAATAGAGAAACTTGGAGAAGAATTTCATATTTATAAAATCACTGACCCACTGGCCATACATTTTCAGAGATGTAACAGAGGAGTAGTCCCCTGAAAATCCAAAATTTAACCGACGGGAAGGCCAAACTTTAGCGAGATTGGTCGAAAATCTCCGGACGCATTTTCAATAGGCCCCCGAAAATTTTTTTTAGGTACAAACTCCCTTTAAAATATTTGGTACTTAAAACTTGATTTTTGATGCAGTTTACCTTTTATCATTTAACAATTTGATCTCTGATTGAAAAAAAATAAAAACTTGAAAAAAAATTGTTTTTTTACATTTCCAGATTTTTATGGCCAAATCTGGAATTTTCCGGAAAAGTTCATCTTTGATGTTTCAAACCAAATCATACAAGCTAGTTTCTTAAACCAGCACAAAACTTCCATGGTCTGATTGGTAGTAGCCTTATCCTCAGATTTTACCAGAAGTGGTCATAATATTGGTGTCTGAAGAACTGTTATTTTCTGATGACATCCCTGGTGAATTTTTAGGGCTAAAAATATTTATTTTTGATGTTATGAGCGAAAAGTGCCCCATTTCAGTGGACCAATATTAGTTTGTCATATATCAAACTAGATTGAAACTATCATCATGACCTTTACAGATGGAGTATCTGTGTCAAAGTCAATTCAATCATTAAAATGTTATCAACCAAATCGGGACATTCCCCTTTATTCTTAACGAGGTGATCTTGACCAAAATTTGCTCCACACCATGCCTAGGTCAAGAGTCAAATCCTTTTTTTTAATGGATGAAAGTGTTTTTTTTTTGTTTGGTCACATGGGCAGAATAACAGACCTTTAATTGCCATTAACATCACTAGTATCAATATCCATAATCATTATTGATTCTGTGCTATCAGAGGATTTATGGTATCCCTACCAAAGTTCGAATTAACTTAATCCGAAGAAATTAGCTTTTGGATTATTCCCTACTTAAACCTACTTAGTTCGAATTATGCACAAAGGGCCCTTCCAGAGTTGGACGTTGTTGTTTACTTTTTGGTCAATTATCACGCAAAGTATAATTGATAAAGGATAAAATTATACATAAAAAAAAAACCACTCACATACAAAACACTCACATACAAAACAAAGTGTGGGAATTGGAAATTCCTACCAAACAGTTAAATTCGATAACCACTCTTACTTTTCCCTGTGTCATAGAGCAAAATAACAGTATTTAAATACTAAAAAACTTAAAGATTAAAATAACCTCCCGCCCACCTGAAATTGTTTATTTACAAACATCAACAGTAGGAATTCTTTAAAGAAGAGTTACATCTACCACTCTAATCAATTGCCTATTCCAAAATCGACAGTAACAATCGACATATATCCTTCTTTGTTTAGTAGTGGACTCTTCTTCGACTTACTTAAACAAATTGGACTTCGGTAGGAATGCAGGATTTATCCAATACTTGGCATTAATCATCATCTCACCGGCAAGGCTCTAACATGTATTCTAATGTGGCAGTTATATTCCAATCGTCTTGTTGGCCAATGGGTTTCTTATGTGAGGGATGCCAGCTTTAAAATGTCTCAGAAATTACACGCCGAAAATAACCTGCTAAACTACCCAGTTTGTACGGAAAGTGTCAGCAGCCTGCATTATGTTCAGAAGGTCATCCAAACAAAATAGAACGTAAATAAGGGACACGTTATGGATTCCCTTATTTGTTTACAGTGACCACCTCAAGAGCCCTCTGCCAGGCAATTCTTTTCTCTGTATATATGGTAATGTAGTTTTTTGAGCTGCTGTCACAGCTTGTCGTGGCCAAAGAGTGGTATTCTGAAAGGGAGATTCACTTTAGACCTGGTTTAAACATGTTTTGTGAGTCCAAGAGAAGATATCAGTAGCTTCCCACAATGCATGCTCCCAATGGATGTTTTTTCATCAAATTTATTTAAAAAAAAAAAAAATGTGAATCGTTTAGAGATGAAACAGGGCTTAAAAGTAAAAGACTGAATTACAAATCTGCTTTTTCAAAAATGGTTTCATCTCTAACGATTCACTGACTACCTGTACAAAATCTTAACTGGAAACAATGCATTATGGGACAGGTTTACTGATTATCTCTCTTGGTTATTCTACTAGAGTGGACTTTTTTCACTTCACTTTGGGAAATGGTGAAAGTTAAAACGGCCCCATCCCTGAGGAATTTTCTCACCCGTTACAGCAACTTTTTTGCAATGTTTTGGAAGAAAAAAAAGGTCCACTCATGTAGACTAACCCTGGTTTAAACCCGCGTCCAAGTTATTGTTCCTTTTTCAGATACCAAAACAGCCAAAGAGTTTTATTATCATTACAACCTTAAGGCTACAAAAAAGAAAACCCTGTTTTTTTAAACTGGCGAGCGAACCTTGAATCTCACATTTGGCTAAAATAGCCCAAAAAAAAACTGAAAACTCAAGAAAAAAAATGACATTTTTACACACAATTTTTTAAAAAAGAATTTGCCAAAATTGATAAATTTGGGCTAAAAATTTTTTGGGAAACTATAACAAAAATTCTGCAAAACTGAAAAATCAGGGTCGTCGTCCCGTAAACAGGGTTTTTTTTAATTTTTCGTTGCCTAACTCACCTTTTTTCCAAAAGAGTGTAAAGGCACTGCTCATACTGAAAGGACCATTTATACCGCGTTTCAAAGATGCCTGTAAAACAATTTTAAATATAAATTGAAATCACTTTTACTCCTTATCGTAAAAAATAAATATTGCACAATAGCTCCTTCTGTCTCTCTTTTACTTTTGTTCTCATCAACTCCATAAAAATTTACTGTACATCTAAATAACAAAAAACATAATTGAAAACTTTCACTTAGTGAAGGAATTAAGTTTTGGATGGAAGTGACTATTCGCCAGAAAAGTCCGGCGAATACTGTTGTGAAATATATTTAACCGGACAAACTTATGCGGGCGCTATTTATATAGTAATCTATCATATCACAATAGTATTACGGTGTATTCAGTAAAGATTTGTAGGATTAAAATCAATCACAACCCAATTCCCCTCGCTAGTTGTAGTGGATAGAGCATCGATTTAGAATGCATGGTATCACAGGTTCGAAACCAACCATGGCCTTTTTCAAATAAAAGGTATTTCAATATTATTTAGAGTTAAGAGAAATATTACTAAGTACAGTTTGTCCGGTAAATAGATTTTCACAACAGTAAGTCGCAAAGACTAGTCCGGCGCATAGCGTGTGCCTAAGTTTTTACCAACCAAGATGTGTGACAACAGTTAAATGACCAGCATCAAAGTCTCCCTAGATTCGAGGACTGCGCCGCGCAGGACTCGAACCACAATCCTTGTGATCACTAGAACGGATGCTTATACACTAGGCTACGGCGCATCCATTAAACCTCAAAGTAAGGATTGGAATTACCATCTTTATATGGACTCTTCGAATGAGGTCATCAGAGGTCAAAAAAAGGTATCTATCCTCTCCACATCACAGAATTTCTTCTGATGAAGACATGGGGGTACATGTCGAAAAATTCAAAAGTTATGTACACTGGTGATTGTTTAAAGCTATCAAATATACAGGACCTCAATGGCTTGGTACTTAAGCCAAGTAAAAAAAACGAGGCTCATCCCCGCTCCGATTTTTTACGCCGTCCCGGGATTGTTTGTATTTGCTATTTTCAAAAATTCGAAAAAAAAACCTGCAAAAATAGCAATTTAGTCGGAGTGGTGTTGGTTTTTGTTTGTGTTCAGAAAAAGACGGCAAAAGATCATATTGTCATACATTGATCAGATTCCTCAAATTGCCAAATATGGGATTTTATACCTTGAGCAGCCATATTTAGCTTGGCGGAAATCTGGAAAAAAATAGCAAAAAAATGAAAAATAGTTAAAAAGTCAAGCCCTGCCTCCCTCCTTTTTTTTGAAAAAAAAAACCCGGATGAGAAACTGTTATTATTTTAATTGGCTAAGGTGGCAGTGGGGTATAGATAGTGGCCCGGGAAAATCCGACGATCGTGGAAAATGACATGTTATTCGCGGATTTTGGCTTCCCGCGCGAGGATCCCGCATTCGCGCAGAAAAACAGCAAATTCTGTATTTTTCCTCAGTAAAAGTCATTAAACTCTTGTCTGACTGTTTGTATATGATTATTCCAAGACGTGGTAAGACTATTCAGTTTTGTGTATATGTGTAATATCGCGGCAAAGCTGCATAAATCCACCTCGGTCCCATGCAGAGTAGAGTTGCACAGCTTAACGACAAACAGGTAATGCTATTTGTTGTCAGCCTGGGGATTGTGGGACCACATGTGGATAAGTCCCATGAGAGATGAAAAGGAGGGAAGTTCTACAAGTGAAGTGATAGAGTTAGTTCATCATTGAATGACACTTAATTCAATTGTGGATAATCTGTCGTGGTACTCAATGCTAATGCACTTAATGCGCATGCTTCGGGTAGGTCACCGAAGAAAATGGGTGTCAAGTAAATCTGTAATCAATTTCATTAAATTCATCAGAACTCTTCATTCATTAAAATGAATTGTTTTGTTTTTGTTTTTTTGCCAATGTAGAGGCTTACGGGAAATAACAGGAAAACACGGTAATAAATTTCCATAATTACTGCTTCTAAACCAATCGGCAAACGTAAATACGACCCTGTGACCCTTTCTCTGAACATAAATCTGAAACACGTCATGAATATTCACACGTCCAATGCGAGCCCAAAACTGAAAATGACGGAGAATCATCTACTGCGCATCTCCGTAACAAATCTATGAGAAATGATCTGGTGGGCTACAATGACTGGTCTTGTGGTGGACTCTACGATGCCGGGTGTGATTATTTACGTGCAACTTCTCACAAGTTCATATTTTCATCTTCCCAAAACATCAAAATGAAAACAGTTTTCTAGTGTAGTGATGTATTGATTAGTAAAAGTGGATAAAGGAAAATGTAGGGTCAGACGCAACTCATACGGAAATTTAATCTTCCCGTCATTAAATGTCAAAATATGCCATGTGTCCTGTGTCATGTGTTCATTTTGTTATATTGCATGTAAATATGTTTAATACCAAGGGTTCGTATTACAAGCTGTGAAACGAAACACTAATCATGATCGGCATGAATATATTTTGTGTTATGGATGTTGCATGAATACAAGTTATAAATATAAAGTGAAACTGTGTGCGATATTTATTGTGTTATCTATGATTTTTTCTCGTAATTTCTGGAAAGCTGTGTGAGCGCGTTGTTGTGTACATGGGCCCAATAGATATACAACAGACAACGTGGCACCAAACAAGGGGCTGCTTTGTCGTCGAGTACGTATCACGTCGGGGAAATTTCTTTTTCTCACATGGTAGCTACGGTGGCTTCGACCACGAGCGTGCACCGATCGTTAGTACATAAAATAAAAACTATTTTTTTATACCACCATCATGTGCACACAGTGGTCGAAGCCACCCCACGGCAGTCGGCGACCAGTTAACATAGGGACCCGGGGCGCTTAGGGGTTAATATGTAACATTGTAATGACTATGAAAGTTCTTAGAATAAAAAAAGATTTGGGCAGTGACTGATGAGACAGTGACTAGTGGTCGAATCAGGCGTGGTTAAAATTCATGTTGAATTGTCATGTCGGTCAAGACATCGGCAGTGGTGACTGACAGTGACATGTGTAGGTCTAGCATTGGAAGGTGTGAAAAAAGGTAGGTATAAGCATGGAGGTAGCTGGACATGCGCATTGATAGAAATTAGGTAATTTAGAAAAGAGGAAATAGGGGTAATATGCCAACAATTAGTTAGACTTTGTGATCGCCGGCAGTTGAAAAAAATCGCAATTCTTAGGGTGCGGTTTTGCGGAATCGGCACATTTTGGGCGCGAATGTGCGCGTGTAGGAACCGGTCAAAATGTGGTGCGCGGAAAATCGCGATTTGGCAAAAATAGCGTGCGAAATCGCGCTTCCTAAACACAGCTTTTCCGGGCCCTAGGTATAGCGCACACACAACATTCAGGGAAATTGAAGAACATAGTACACAAGATCAAATTGATTTACTTGCAACTCTAATAAACAATATAAAACTATGGGTACTATTTTTCCTTAAAGGTGTAACGAAGGATTTTAATCATTTTAGTGTCCTGAAATCAAAGCACTGATTTTAGTTAGACAAATGTAAAGTTCCATCAGTATATTTTTTTTCCACATCAAAAGGCTTGAGTTTATTAAACTTTGATGCAAAAATTTGCATTTATGGGGGTATTAATACATGTAAAAACTGAATATTAATTAATGATCGTCAGGAAGACAGATATAACCAAACACATCATGTTACTAAAACGTGTGTGTGTTCTAGTAACATGATGCATGACCCTCATAACTAATGAAACTGCAAGTAATCTATTGTTCTCCACTGCGCCACCAAAAATTTGACCATTGGTATTTGGGACCTTGACCTGAATTAAACACAACATTAATTTGAGGGATAGTTTTCTAGGCATTCATAAATTCCCTCCCCCAAAATAACACACTAGACACCCATCCATATGATTAAATCGTTGTATGGTGAAAAATACCGATTCTTAAACAGCTGTAAAAAATGTAAGCAATTTAATGGCTGAATGCCCGGGTCCAATTTGTTTAATTGAACCCAGGTAGTACGCGCTGCGTAATGAAGTTATTTTAGGTTGAAGCTCGCGCGTCATACCGCCTTGTGCTACTTTCGCGCGCGGCTGCCAACGTTGCGTCTCGTTGAATATGATCGTTGCTTTCAGCGGGTTGTTCGATGGTTTTCACTGGGTGATGACAGTCCATTCTTGTTGTATTTAAGCCGTAAAGTATCACAAATTGGATCAAAGATGACCTTAAATGATAAAGCGTTAAGAATGAGAATAAAGGTATGATTTTGGGAACCGGTACTCTCTTTACGCGAATTGAACCCGGCGACACATTATTTTTGACGGGAAGAAACTCGGACTCCGGGGCCTGTTCTTCACTAAAATAATGGGTATCACCTGGGGTTCATTTCGTAGTAAAGAGAGTATACGGTTCCAAAATCATACCTTTATTCTCAATTTAATAGTACGAGGTTGAAAATATAGCAAAAAATATCGTCTGTGGAGGCTATGAGTGTGCTGTACTATACACTGAAACTTTCTTCTATCGTGTCCACACACTGTGGTTCTCAATATGATCACGCCAGAGATGGGTACAAGTTCTGGATGCTTCACTGAAATTCAGCAAGGTCTTTTTGTGACATTGGGACAGCAGTGGGCAGACCAAGAGGTGTTCCATTGTCTGTGGTGCTGTTCCACAACACAGGGTATTCCGGTCTGCTTCCAGATAGCCCCACTAATGTAAGGAAACCTTAGATCGGCCATTTTCTGGTTCTAAATCTATTAGGCATCGCCATTCAGCCCATGGAGGAGTCAGCTCCAGGTGAGATGCTCACAGGTTCAATACCGATAGATGTTACTTGGTTGATGGCAAAGTCTTTCTTTTCCACAAGCGACTCTCTTTAGCTGCCGTATGATAAATTGTGCACGCCAGTATTTGGTGACTTAAGACTTGGCATGATGGGAAATTTCTGACAAATGGAAGTACTGGACTTATGGCAGCCTGTACTAGTGCTTATGGAAAAAAATTTTCAAGTTAATAATTATGCATTTTTTATTTAAGATCAGTTTCGACACAAAACATTTCACCCTAGAAAATGGTCTTTTAAGTTGGATATCCTTCCCTTTAAGTTTCCACCATTCTGTCCACAAAACGTAAGTCAAAGCTTGCACAGCTGTCTTCTGGACCTTCATTGCATAATTATGTCTTTTGTACTGAGAACCCCACTGTGGCACTGTGCTGCTAAAGACCAGACGTTGAAGTCTCACCATGACAAAAAACAGCCTTATCTAAAGGATGTGCCCAAAAGTCTTACCTCGTAATAAATCAAATGAGGTTACAAAATAAGGCCAGTCTCAGAAGTTTCTTGAAAGTCTTACCTCATATAAATCAAATGAGGTCACCAATATGCTAGTCTCAGAGTTCTTGAAACGTCTACCTCATATCCAAATGAGTCACAAAATAATTGCACAGTCTCGGAGTTTCTTGGAATGTCTTACATCATATAAATCAAATGTCACAAAATAATGCACAGGTCAGCGAAATATGGGGAGCCTGTTGGGGGATATACCAATCTAAGTTGATGATGGGTTCAGCACCTAGCCAGCAGCCACATGGATGAGCGAAATGAGTTGTGCCGATTTCCTGATGGCAGCTCTGGGTAATCATAATTGCCAATCGCGCCTTGAGCACCCCGCAGGGTAGATATGTGCGCGTTATAAATCGACGGCTTATTATTATTATAATCTCAGAGTTGCTTGAAGTCTACCTCGTATAAATCCATGTGTCTCAAAAAGAATGAAGTTCCCAGTTTCTTGAGTCTTACCTTCATATAAACAAATGTCCAAAATAATGCTCAGTTTCACGAGTTTCTTGAAAGTCTTACATCGTATAAATCAAATGATGTCTCCAAAATAATGCAGTCTCACGTTTCTTGAAAGTATTACCTCATATAACGTAAATGATGTCACAAAATAAGCAGTCTCAGAGTTTCTTGAAAGACTTACCTCAGATAAAATCAAAATGTCACAAAATAATGCAGCTCAGATCTTCTTGAAGTCTTACATCATATAAATCAAAAGATGTCACAAAAAATGCGTCTCAGATTTTCTTTGAAAGTTTACATCAGATAAATCAAGACGATGTCACAAAATAATGCAGTCTCGAGCTTTCTGAAAATCTTACCTCATATAAATCAATGAGTCCAAAAAAGCAGTCTCGAGTTTCTGAAGGACTTACCTATATAATCAAACGATGTCCACAAAATAAGCAGTCTTTCAGAATTTCTTGAAAGCTTACCTCATATAAATCAAAAAGATGTCACAAAATAATGCGTTCTCAGATTTGTGATTGAAAGTCTTAACCTCATATAAATCAAACGATGTCAAAAATAAATGCCAGTCTAGAGTTTCTTGAAAATCCCTCACCTCATATAAATCAAACGATGTCACAATGCAGTTTCTCAGAGTCTTCTGGAAAGTTTCTTACCTCATATAAATCAAATGATGTCACAAAATTAATGCACAGTCTCAGAGTTTCTCGGCATTTCCATGTCAAATCACAGAGTCACTCATAAAACATGCCACACTAAAAAGGGAAAAACAAAAAAACAATACCTTTACAACATTAGAAAGGAAAAAGAATAAAAACCATGGCAGGAAAAATGATATTTACCTGGAACATAAAGCTTTACCCAGGATAGCAAACTTTCCTCAAGAATGACAAATTTCCCACTATCTAGTAAATCTAATGACCAAAATCACCTTGCAACATTTCCTGGAATGAAGTTCCTGAATAAGCACTTTTCAGGCTTGAATAAAAAAAATAGGGGTGACTCTTGGACTGCGAGTGTCACCTGACTTGCCATCGCGGTTTGTGAATGATAGGTCTAACATGACCTTTGACCTTGATATGTGGACCTTGACCTCTAAACAAAATGAGGGGGGAATGTTGCATGCATTATCTGTTGGTTGCCAAGAACTTCAACTTTTCAATCAAGCTCAATTTTACATTTCAGGCTATTTTACAACTTGACTCAAATGACCTTTGACCTTGGTATGTGACCTTTGACCTTGGTATTGACATTGACCTGGTATGTGCCTGGACATGGATGTGACCTTGGACCCATCAAAAACGAGGGATAACACCATTGACCTCTAGGACTCAAGTTGGTTTAAAATCCATTGAAGCATGCCAGATATTACAGGCAAATGTAACCCTTTTTCACAACAACAGAAACAGGGGACAAAGTGATCCCGATGTGTCTTCCTGCCTTAAGGCAGGCGACATAAAAAAAAAATTAACATTTTAGTGACCAAAACAGCGGAGGCTAGTGTTCCTGCCAGCTATAGCTGGCAGACCACAAAAAAGTGATGGTCATTGTCTTAATTTTGCCCAGGAAGGAGATTCAACAACGACAAGAGGTTGGTAACTTACAAGTAGCTCCATTATCTTGAAGCAGATGAACTATGGTGCCCCTGACTGGGCGTCTGGGAACTCCCATTGAAGGTGAGTCTATCCACGGACTCACAAGGACACTACCTGGATTGTGCACGTTTGGTAACCCACACTTTAGAAAAGGGTGGGTTTCAACAAATTTAAAAAGTGGTGTTAAAAGGGTGGGATACTGGATTGTGTGACTATAAAGGGTGGTTTTGTTAAAAAGGGTGGGTCAGAAATAAAAGGGTGGGTTCTGAAAATAAAATGCCAATTACAGATCTGTTGGCAATCATGTTTGCCATGAAAGCATCCCAATTTGAAATAAAAGTGTCATACATCCAACAAGTTAGGTTCCCAATAAAGAGACTGAGGAGATTTCCAGAAAGAAAGAGAGCCCCCAATTTTTCGTACCCGGGGTTTTTTGAAATTATTTGGAATGCTTTCAATGTATTAGATCACCACATGAAAGTGAATTAAGCCGAAATACGCCGTCCTTATGTAATAATATGATGAATTTTTAGTACTTTCTGTCGTGCACGACAAGAAGAAAGTCAAAGCACGTTGTTCTACATGGGGGACAATTATGATAGTAGGCAAGTTCAAAACAGGTTTTGTGTTTTCTTTTGTACTTGTTGTCCAAAAAACCTCTGGAACGTTTTGGGTGGTGGTCTACAATCGATCTGTGCAATTTGAGAGAAATTCGATCCTAAAAAAATCTCATCATGTCCAAATTTAAAGTGACAAATGCATTTTTTGTGGGCAAAGTGGATTTTAATTGACAACAAAAAATTGAAAATTATCTTACTCTGTATGTTATGTACACATAACTGGTAAAAAGAAAACAAATGGTGTGACAGGCCAAAAGGACTAAAAAACCAGACCCAACTGAAAAGCAAGGGGCACCTAAGGTGGATCCAAGAGGATACAAACTGGACACTTCAGCAAACAATGGCAAAAATTAAAAACTACTTTAATGAGAATTGCAAAACCCTAGGGGAACACCAGACACTCAACATACAACTATAAACATTAAAAACCGACCGGTTCGCGAAAGATAAAACCTTCCTCATACAGGGTAAAAAAGACAAAAGCGGTCTACATGTAAAACAAGCTGTAGCCCAGCGCAAGGCAAGAAGCTAAATCCTAAATGGTGTGACAGCTATAGAATTTCCAATAAATGAAAAAAGGTGAGTTCTACTTTTCAATATAAAGGGTGTGTTTTATAAAAGGGTGGGTAAAAATAAAAGGGTGGGTTACCAACACCACTGCCAACTATGTTGTGGCGTCAGTAAGTTTTCTATTTACATGTATTAAACACAGCCTGACAAGTTAGGCACTGTCATGCAATGGCTTTTGCAAAATACAGTGGCAAATTTTACCCATGTTTCAACCATGCACACCAAATAATTGTACTGCCACACTTGAGATAAGCACAAGATTGGCCTACCATTAAGGCCGACTCAGGATTTCCTGCGAGTGAGGGCTCGGCCCTCAATTTCAAAAAAATCGGTGTTTGCATGACATAATGTGTCCATACTAATCACTGGTGAAATTTGCTCTAAGCTAAATCGGATTCCTTCATATAGACCAGAGCATCAATGAAGCCAGTGGCCATAATAGCTCTATTTTAAAGCTAATGTTCGCTCATAACATGACGAGGCTATCAGTGATCAGTTTACGGACCTCTAAGAAAGCTGACGTATTATAATTATTGTGACATTTTATACACCAGCATATAGTCATAGTAGTGACACACAGCTAAACTAAAAAGAGAAACGTGTATAGCGCCCTCATCGTATGAACATTAGGTCCAAATTTTCATCACTCTCAAAATGGCGTAATGGTAACCGATGAAGTAGCTACGTGGTGGCTGTGTGTCTACTCCGGTTATGCTAAAAACATGCACTTCTCTCACCTTGTGGGCAACTACAAGGTAGCCATTGGGGTAGGGTACAGCAGGGTAGCCACATAACTGTGTATAGCCACATCAATGTAAGCGGACAAGATAGATCGAATCAGGTAAGCGCTCGACTCCCAGTGTATGTTCATCCATGCTATAGCGTGCGTTCGGGCCCTGTGAGATTCAGCTTGTCTTGTCATTTCCAATGGACAAGAAATTAACCTTGGTTGTCGATTTACCCATGCGATATTTGGGAAGTGAACCCGGCCTGCGATGGTTATTCGTGTATTTGTTGCTGAAAAGGGAAAGCGCTGATCCCGCTCTGCTGCATCCCTTGAAAATGAGAGGCTAAAATGGTTTATGGTCTATGGTTGGGCACGTGATCAGCGACCATTTGTGAAAAGCGCTTAGAGGCCAGGCGCTTATAATCTCTGCTATTATTATTATTATTACCTAATAACTGTTGTTTTGTATTTGTAAGCCCTATCTTGCATGGCCTCGCAAGTAGCCCAGTGTGTACTGTGTCATAGCTGCCGCGGTTATGTTTAGTCAGGGTGTAGCTTGCGTAAGAGTTACCATGTGAGTAAGAAAAGGCTGTGTAATGTTTGTAAAGTAGGTATGCAAAAGGGAGGCACTATTGTAATTATGGCACAATAAAGGTGCACAATTCGGCTTTGAAGTAACAAGGATCATGGTAAGGGTTTAGATTAATTAAAGGCAAGAATATATGATCTAAGGTCAACCTCATGGGACACTACCCTGCAAGGGGCCAATGTATCTGAGTGTTTCAGGAAAATACAATCGAAATACTGTGGATACACCCAAGAATGTTATAATTCTTGACCATTTTAACATAACTGCATAAGGGGGTTGCATCAGTTAGTAAATAAAAGGGGGGTTCCTAGGGGGACCCCCCCCTAATACAACCACTTTTAAAGAATTTTTGAGATGAAATCCATGCACAGTCTCATAGTTTCTGCTCTCGGACTTTCCATGTCAAATCCGCTAGTCACTCATAAAACAGCCACACTAAAAAAGGAAACAAAAAAAATACCTTTAACAAACATTGAGAAAAGGAAAAAGAATAAAAAAAAGAGTGGTTACTTTTCAGATCAGATTTTGGGAATAAGCTTTACTCCAGGATAGCAAAACTTCCCTCAAGAATGACAAAATTTCCCACTATTTCTTAGTAAATATAATTACCAAAATCACCTATGTCAACATTTCCTAGGAATTTCCTGATAACACTTTTTCCAGTGCTTGAATAAAAAAAATATTGTGACTCTTGGACCTGCGAGTGTCACCCCCCTTGACTTGCCATCGCGGTTTGTGAATGATAGGTCCACATGACCTTTGACCTTGATATGTACCCTTTGATTGACCTTCATAAACAAAATTAGAGTTTGTGTCATGGTGCATTTATCCATGTTTGGGGTTGCAATTGAACTTCAACTTTTTTTCAATTCAGCTCCAATTTTACATTTTTTCCGGCTATCTTACACTTGACCTCACATGACCTTTGAACCTTGGAATGTGACCTTTGACCTTGGTATTGACCTTTGCCCCTTGGTAATGTGACCTTTGACCTTGGGATGTGACCTTTTGACCTCATCAAAAACGAGGGATACCACATTGCACCTTCTGACTGCAAGTGTTGGTTTAAATCCAGAAGCAGTGCAGAATTACAGGCACATGTTTAACCACCCTTTTGTCACAACAACCAGAACAACAGGTGGACAAAGGTGCTCCCTATGGATTCTTCCTGCCTTAATGCGCGACATAAAAAAATTAACATTTTTTAGTGGACACACACACAGGCTGATTTCTAGTGTGTCCTGCCATCTTATAAGGCTGTGCGACCCACAAAAAAGTGATGTCCTCTGCCCTTTATTTTGCCAGAAATTCACCAAGAGGTCCCTCAAGTATCTCATTATCTTGAAGCGATGAACTATGGTGCCCTGACGGGTCCTGGGAACTCCCATTGAATGTGTTCATTATCCACAGACTCACAAGGACACTAACTGGATTGTGCACTAGTTTGGTAACCCACACTTTAGAAAGGGTGGTTTCAAAATTCAACCAGGTGGTAAAAGGGTGGGGATACTGTATTTTTGGTTGCTATAAAGGGTGGGTTTTTATGTAAAAAGGGTGGGTCAGAAATAACAAGGGTGGGTTCTGAAAATAAAATGCCAATTACTATCTGTGCAATCATGTTTGCCATGAAGCCTCCCACTTTTAAATAAGTGTAAATAACATCCAAAAGTTAGGTTTCCAATAAAAGACATGAGGAGGAGATTTCTTCCCAAAATAAAGCGCCCCCAATTTGTTTTCGAACCCGGTTTTTTTGCATATTTGGGAATGCTTTCCAATGTACTTAGATCACACCTGAAGTGAATAAGATACGAAGTACGCCGTCTTTATGTAAAATATGATGATTTAGAAGTAGCTTTCGTCCGTAGCACGACTAAATCAAAAGCACGGTGTCTATGGGGACAATTATGATGTCAGGCAAGTTTCAAAACAAGGTTTTGGCTGTTTTCTTTTGTAATGTTTGTCCATAATCCTCCGAAGACGTTCTTGGTAGGTGGTCGACAATCGATCCAGTGAATTTGAAGAATTCGGTATCCTAAAACATCTCCTCATGGCCACTTTAAATAACAAATGCTTTTTGTTGGCAATGTGGATTTTAATTGACAAACCAAAAATTGAAAATTATCTTACCTGTATGTTTATGGTAACATAACTGGTAAAAGAAACAATTGGTGTGACATGCAAAAAGCCTAAAAAAACCAGACCCAACTGACAAGGGCACCTAAGGTGGATTCAAGAGGATACACGGCATTCTAAAACAAGGCAAAAATTAAAATACTTTATGAGAATTGCAACACCCTAGGGGGAACACAGACACTCAACATCACTATCACATTAAAAAAAACCGAACGTTTCGGAAAGATAAAACCTTCCTTCATCAGGGTACAAAGACCAAAAGGTCGACTGTAAAACAAGCTGCAGCCCAGCAAAGCAAGAAGCTAAATCTAAATGGTGTGACAGCTATAGAATTTCCAATAATTATAAAAAATGGGGTTATTATTTTCAATAGAAAGGGTTGGTTTTCATAAAAGGGTGGGTTAAAATAAAAAGGGTGGGTTACAAACACACTTGCCAATTGTTGTGCTTCGAGTAATTTTTCCTATTTACATGTATAACACAGCCTGACAACTTAGTCAATGTTCATGCCATGGAGGCTTTTGCAATAACGTGCAATTTTACATGTTTCAACCATGCACACATAATAATGTCTGCCACTTGATATAGCAACAAGATTGGCCGCCCCATACAGGCCGACTCAGATATTTCCTGAGGAGGCCGCCCTCAATTTTTCCAAAAAAAAAATCATCGATGTTTTTTTGCATGTACATAATGCTTGTCCATACTATCACTGGTGTGAAATTGCTAAGCTTAAATCGGATTCTTCCTTCATATGACCAGAGCATCAATGATGTCAGTGCCTATTAATACTCTATTTTAAAGGCTCATGTTCGCTCATACCATGACGAGGCTATCAGTGATCAGTTGTAACGGACCTCTAAGAAAGCTGACGTAGTTAATAATTATTTGATGACATTTTCCTACAAAACCAGCCAATTATCTTCATAGTAGTTACCACAATACTATCTCAAAAGAGAAAAAGTGGTAAGAGGCGCGCCTCATCTTAATGACATTTAGGTTCACATTTTCAATTCACTCTAAAATGAATGGCGTCATGGTAACCTTGAAGTAGCTACGTGGTGGCTGTGTGTTCCTCCGGTAATGTCTACACCATATACACCTTCTCTCCACCTTGTGGCACACAAGGTAGCCATTGGGGTAGGACAGCAGGGTAAGCCACATCACTGTATAGCCACATCACTGTAAGCTACAAGAACTCAATCATGTAATCGCTATCGACTCCAGTGGATGTTCATCCATGCGTATAGCGTGCTTTCGAGCCCTGGTTAGATTCATCGT
The DNA here is from genome assembly GCA_023653785.1 of Ophioderma brevispina. Taxonomy (NCBI): domain Eukaryota; kingdom Metazoa; phylum Echinodermata; class Ophiuroidea; order Amphilepidida; family Ophiodermatidae; genus Ophioderma; species Ophioderma brevispina. The sequence goes on along the minus strand of JAMKCH010049764.1, from coordinate 14,460 downwards.
CTGTATTTCCCCTGGACAAAGAAAATTAACCGCTTGGTTGTCTCCGATTTCCCATGCGATATTTGGGAAGCTGATCCCGGCTGCGCTTGGTTATGATCGTGCGATGTAGTTTTGCTGAAAAGGGAAGCGCTTTTTGAGCCCGATCTGCGGCACCCCTTGAAATGATGCTAAAATGGGTTATGGTATGGTTGGGCCAATTGATCAGCCGACCATTTTTGTGAAAGCGCTTAGATGCCAAGGCCTCTATATAAATCTCTGCTATTATTATTATTATTACTACATACTGTGTCCTCTTTGTAAAGCCCTATCTTGCAGCCTCGCAATGAGTCCCCATTGTGTACTGTGTCATAGCTGCCGCGGTAGGCATGGTGTGCTGCCGTATAGTAACTACCATGGTGATTAAAAGAAAAAGCTGTGTAATGTTTGGTAAAGTATGTGCAAAGGGTAGGCCTATTGTATTATGGCACATAAAGGGTGCCAATTTAGGCTTTGGAAGTAACAAGTATCATGGTAAGGGTTTAGATTAATTAAAGGCAATAATTAGATCTAAGGTCACATCAGTGGGGACACTAACCCTTCAAGGCCAATGTATCTGGAGTGTCATTAAAATCAATCGAATATGTGGATACACCAGCAATGTTATAATTCTTCTGACTCATTTTAACACATTAACTGCATAAGGGGTTGCACTTCCGTTAGTCATAAGGGAGGTTTCCTAGGGACCCTCCCCCCCTAAATAAAAACCACTTTCCCTAAAGAATTTTTGTAGCTTAAATCCACCCATGTTGAAGATTCAAAACATCACAATAAAGAACTAAAACTGAGACGTTGTTCCCCCCCCCCACCCCCCCCCCCCCCCCCCCCCCCACCCCCCCCCCCCCCCCCCCCCCCCCCCACCCCCCACCCCCCGCCCCCCGCCCCCCCCCCCCCACACCCCCCCCCACCCCCCCCCCCCCCCCACCACCCCCCCCCACCACCCCCCCCCGCCCGCCCCCCCCGCCTCCCCCACCCCCCCCCCCCCGCCCCCGACCCCCCAGTCACCCCCCCCACCAACCCCCCCCCTCCCCCCCCACCCACCCCCACCCCCCCCCCCCCCCCCCCCCCCCCCCCCCACCACAAGGACCCCCACATCCCCAGCCCTCCACCACCCCCCCCCGCGCCCCCACCCCCCCCCCCCCCGCCGCTCCCCACAACCACCCCACCCCACCCACCCCCCCCCCACACCAACCACTACCCACCCTGCAACCCCCCGCCCCCCCCCCCCCCCCCCCATACCAACCCACCCCCCAAGCCCCCGCCACCCCCGCGCCACCCCTACAACACAAGTCCCCCCCCCCACCCCCTACCACGCCCCCCCCCCCCGTCCGGCTCGACGAAACCCCCCCCCCCCCACCGGGCACCCCCCCCCCACCCGTTGAGCGTGCGGCGGAACGGATTTACACCTCCGCCCCGGCCCACGCCGCTAAGGTCCCCCCCCCCACCACCCACCCTACCCCACCTAGGACCAGGCCCACAACCCCCCCCCCGCCCCACTCGCCCCCCCACACCCCCCACCCGCCCGGGCCCCCCGCCCCGCCGGTCCCCCCCGCCCCCGGCCCCGCCGCGCTATTAAATCGCAAAAGGACTGGACAGTCTGCAGACTGCGATGACGCAGGGGAGAAACCCCCGCACCCGCCGCCCCCTCCCCCCCAACCCAAACCCCTTACCGACCCCCCCCCAGCGGGAACCAACCCCCCATAGGAACCGCCATCGGGCGCACTCCACCGCCCCCCCTCCCCCCACCCCCCCCCCCCCCCCCCCCCCCCCCGACCCCTCCCCCCTACCCGCTACCCCCCAACCCCCGCCCCACCACGCAGCGGCGCCCCCCACGCCGCCAGCCCCAAGCCCCCCCCGCCCCTCCGCGCCCCCACCCGTGCCCCTCGAGACAGAACCCCCCACCTCCACCCCCCCACCACCCCCCCCCCCCCCCCCCCCACCCCTTTTTTTTTGTCCCCCCCCCCGCCCATTTGTTTTTTTTGTGTTTGGTGATTTTCACCCCCCCCCACACCCATTTTTTTTCCCCCCCCCGCCCCCCCCCCCCCCCCCCCCGCCCCCACCCCCCCCACCCCCCCCCCCCCCACATCCCCCCCTCCCTAACCCCCCCCCGTTTTTTTTTTCTTTTTCTTTTTTTTTTTTTTTTTTTTTTTTTTTTTTCATTTTTTGTGTTTTTTATGTTGAATTTTCTTTGGTTATTTAATGTTTGCTTTATTTTATTTTTTTATTAGAAAGTGGTTTTAGCTTTTGTTTCCGGACAGTGGTTTTTTTTTTTTACTGGTAATTATTTTTTTTGGGTTTCGTGTTTTTTTTTTTTTTTTTTTGGAGTTTAAGAATATTTTTTTTAGTTTTTTTTTTTTTAGGAATTTTTGAATTTGTTTGTTTTGGGTGTTTTGTCTATTTGTTTTGTTTTTTTTTTTTTTATGTTGATAAATTGTTTTATTTATGTTTGATTTGTTTTGTTTTTTCAGGACTTATTTTGTTGGTTTTTTTTTTTTTTTTGTTAGTTGTCTTTTTTGTTTTTTTTTTTTTTTAATTTTAGTGTGATTTATTTTTGTTTATTGTTGTGGGGTGGTGTTTTTTTTTTTCTTTTTGTTGGTTTTGTTTTTTTAGTTGTCCCCCCCCCTCCCCACCCCCCCACCCCCCCTCGCCCCCCCCCCCCCCAACCCCGCGCTCCCGCCCCCCACCCCCCCCAACCCCACCCCCCCCCCCCCCACCCCCCCCCTCCCCCCCCCCCCCCGCCCGCCCCCTACCCCCCCACCCCCCCCACCGCCCCCCCAACAACCCCCCCCCCCACCCCCCCCCCCCCCCAACCCCCCCCCGCTTGCCACGCCCCCGCACCACCCCCCCCCCCCCACACCAAAAAAAATACCCCCCCCCGCCCCCCCCCCCCCCCTCCCCCCCCCCCCCCCGGAACCCCACCACCCCCCCCCCGACCCCCGCCCCACACCCCCCACCCCCACCCCCCGCCCCCCCCTACCCCCTCCCCCGCACCCCCGCCGCCCCCGCTGCCGCCCCCCTCCTGCCCTCTCCGCCCCCCGCGCCCCCCCTCCCCCCCCGCCCCCACCCTCCACACCCCCCCGCGCCCCACCCCCCCCCCGCCCCCCCCCCCACCCCGCCCCGCCCCCACCCCCCCACCACCACCCACCCACCCCTCCCCCCCACCCCGCCCCCCCCCCCCCCCCCCAAAAAAACAGAAAAAAAACAAAAAAAAAAACACACAAAAACAAACCCAATGGAAAAAAAAACAAACAACCCACCCCCCCCCCCCCCGCCCCCCCCCCACCCCCCCCCCCCCCCAAAAAAACAAACACGCTTTTGTGTTTGTTTTTTTTTGTATTTTTGTTGTGTTTTTTGGTATGTTTTTTTTTCTGGTTGGTTTTTAGTTTTCTCAAACCCACCACCCCCTGTCATTATTATATTTTTTTGTTTGTTTGTTTTGTATGGTAAGCGTAGGGGAGATTGAAGGAGGTGAGTAGTGTAGTTTGTTTTTTTTTTAGTGTAGTGATTGGGTTTATTTTGTTTTTTATTTAATTGTTTTTTGTTGTTTTTATGTATGTTAGTATGTCGTGGAAATTTTGTCTTTTTTGGGGAGGTTGGTGATGTCATTTCCAATAGTTTTTCCCTTCCCCCTGTGCGAAAAAAGAACCCTAATTTGTTTCTTCTGCATTTTCTACGGCAGTGCTTCACCTAGACTTGTCTATTGGCTTTAATTGATGAAGAATGAACTAGATTTAACATATTGCGCACAACTAAATGTCGCATGCCCTTTTTATATTTTTTAGGGGTACTATGTATAATTTTACCATAAAAAATGGTTTCCTACAGTAAACCGCTACATGATGTATTATATTATGGCTCTCCATTGCCTACTAATACTTTGCAAGATTTTTTTAATTATTTCTTTAGTCACTGGTGTAAGCATTATGAAGAAGGCAGAATCAACAGTAACCTATAAGATTTTTTCATTTTGTCATGGCCTGGTTCCGTTAGTGCATGGGGGCCCTAGGGACCCTGCTAATTAAGCAAACACGACGCGACTGGGGGGATTTGTGAAGGCATTGTTTTTTGGGCACCAATGTAAAGCGCAACTTAAAAGTTAGAACGAATACAAAAATAAAAACCAAATATATTGCAGCGTTTAAAAAAAATCGCCGGCTGAAAACAAAAAATGGGTCCCTATGACCCCCCCTTATGCAGTTAACCGACGAGTGTGACCTGGGTCCACATGAGTCACCAACAGTGGACTCTGTCTATACTGTCTACGGGCATTTTATCTAAGTGTCAAAGAAAGCGATCGACATTTGTGGATCCACCAAGCAATTTTATAATTTTTGGTCCAATTTAAAAGGTCACATGAGGACACAAAGTCAAATGAGGTCACAAAGGTCAAGATGTCCCAACATTGGGACACTACCCAATGGCGAATTACCTAGTGTCCCATGAAAATCGATCGAATATGTGGATACACCAAGCAATGTTATAATGCTGCTGACCATTTTAAAGGTCACACAAGGTTTGACCTGGATCACATTAGGTCACCAACTGTGGACTCTAAGGGCCATTTACTTGTTCAAAGAAATGGATCAACATTTGTGATACAACCAAAGATTTTTATAATTCGTCTGACAATTTAAGGTCCACATGAGTCACAAAGTGTCACAAGGTCACCAAACCTGTGGGGCACTTTCCCAAGGGGAAATTATCTACGTGTCATGAAATCCGATCGACTTAAATGTGGATATACCAGCATTTTATAATTTTGAACCATTTTTAAGTCCATGAAGGTCACAAATGTCACATGAGGTCATTAACATTGGGACAGTACCACCCAAGGGCCATTGTAACTAAGTGTAATGAAAATCGATCAACATATGTGGATACACCAAGCATTTTATAATTCGACCATTTTAAGGTCCAATGAGGGTCACAGGGGGTCACCACCTTTGGGACACTACCCACGGGGCTATGCAGTCTAAGTGTCATGAAATCGATCGACATATGTGGATATACCAAGCAATTTTGATATTCGACCCACTTTAAGGTCACATGAGTTCACAAAGGTCAAATGAGGTCTCAACATGTGGCAGCAACTACCCAACGACCAATTATCCAAGTGTCATGAAACATGATCGGAATATATGTGGATACACCAAGGCAAAGGTTATAATTCTTACCATTTTCAGGTCACATGAGTCACAAAGGTCACATATGTCATCAACATGGTGGGGACTCACCACCCAGGGGCCCCTTTTATCTAAGTGTCAAAGAATCGATCGACATCTGGATACACCAGCCCTTTGATAATTCTGACCATTTTGGGACACTACCACCCACGGGCCATTGTAACTAAGAGTCCTAAGAATCGATCCCCATATGTGATACACCAGCAATTTTTATAATTCTGACCATTTTAGGTCACAGAGGTCATCAACATGTGGGACAAACTACCCAAGGGCCATTCTATTTAAGTGTCATAATAAATCGATCGACCGTGGATACACCAATTCAATTTTAATAATTCGACCATTTTGGGAACGAACCCTCTAACTCGCGACCCCACTCGCGAGAAAGTTAGCTCTGGGGGGCCTACCCCAAGGACCATTTTTATGCAAGTGACATATAAATTTGTGCATGATGCCTGTGTGGAAACGCGGGCAGATAATTCCGGGCATGGCAATAATTTTAGTTTAACATTTGACCACAGATACAGGATACACACGTCCAGGGCCACCGGTATACTCGATTCTTATAAACAAATTAAAATTTCTGTTTCCGAAAATTTTGCCATTGCGTGTAAACAAGTACGGAATATGTCGCTTGCGGTGTCTATCACGGAGCCACGATCCTGTGTTATGGCCAATGACCATGCCATAAGCAACAATGTATAAAAGCAAATTAGGAACAAACCCTAGAGCATAGACATCTCTATGCCCAAGCCACCTAATGTTACCAAACAAAACGAAAATTGTACATCTTGTCTTGCGAACCTCAACTTCGTCGCGTAAAATAGCCATGAATATAGAAGCCTACTACCATAATTTAATGATAAAACTTCAATGGGTTAAAAAACAGAACTCAGGGATATCCAATATTCGATTTCGGCCCCCTTTTGTGAATTAACATTTTGATTCCACTGCAGGTCTGCGCCTTCATGACATCAAGACCGACGACACGTGACACGCCAGTTTCTATTGGTTAAACTGACCTTGACTGCGTTCAATGCCTAGATGTACGTACGTATTTTCCGATTGGTCGGAAAGGCATTTTCAATGCGTCATATTTTGTTTTCATTGATAATCTGGATCGCTGTCGGTTAATCATGATATTTTATTTTGTAAACCTTAATTTGGAAAGTCACGCAATCATCACGCGCCCATGGAAATGAATAGGTTCATTCAGAGACCGGTGTCTCCCCACGCTCTTGGGAATCCCAATGTATGTAACAGCGATGAGTCATGAATAATTTAATTAGCACACTCTCTATGTTTTATCAAGGAGGTAGGCTCCTTGCCATGTGTTTTTTATCGTGGGGATCAAAAACTTTGGATATTCTGATGGCTTCTAATCATGAAAATATGTCAGACTATAATATACTGATATAAAAATATACACAACACAAGCAATTTTGGTGATCGACAAGGGGCAAGACGTTTATTAGAACACGGTGAGTATTTTACCGCTCTTGGGAATTCCCAATGAATGTAAACAGCGATGAGCCTCATGAATACTTAAAATTATCACAATCTCTATGTTTTAAAATCATAGAGTTATAGAGATTTTATCAAGGGAGGTGTGCTCCTTGTTGTTATCCCGTGGTTTTATTCGTGGGGATCAAACTTTGGATTTCCGATGGCTTCTAATCATGAACTTATTGTCATGCCTATATTATACTGATATAAATATACACTTTTACAACAAGCATTTTTTGGATCGACAGAGACAGACTTTTAATTAAGAACACGGTGAAAGTTTCATGGTGTAGGTACAACTTGACAATACAGACGCATTCGACACAACAGGCATATTCATAACACATCACTATCTCACTCACTTCGATCGCAAGTTTACAATTTCTAAGCCCGCCAAATCCAACCACGCTCACCCCGCCCTCTCGCATCTTCATAATGACGAAGAACCGGTCACACATGCGAATTTTATCCTAGTAAAATCGATCTCGTCAACTCACAAACCTTAGAAAAAGACCAAGACACAACCAAATCAAAATCGTAACATGCTTTCTGGCATAACATCATAGTTGCCACGACACCACTTTCAGAGCATTCCACAAGGCCATAAAAAACTAGTAAGGCGGCAAACACCGCCTAGATTCCTTCTACGTGATAAGCATAGGACTATTTAGTAAGATTCCAAAAATCACAAACAACTTTGTTTATAACATTTCGGGGCGGAAACCGAATTTTTGTTATGTATGCACAGTATCTATGGGGTCGTAATAACGACACATAAATGTTTACTACTTTGCTCAAAACGAACCAATTCCGATTTAATCTCAAATTTCACAGAATTGTGTATTTTAGGTTCCTATCTTTATTCTCTGATTTGGACTACTTTTCATTATTACACAAAAAAATATTTCTGAAATCCTTGAGTCATCCCAGACTTTAAGTTAAGTTATCCCAGTATTGATTGGGGTGAGAAAATATTCCCTTTGACATCCCATTTACGTACTTTCTGTTCTCATGTCCTAATAACACAGGAACTTCTGCACTGTGTCACGAAATTTCCAATTTCTCTTGTTCTAATCCATGAATCTTGAGCATTCAAGAAATGTTTTAGGAGGCATTTTGAATGTGGTATTGGTCAGTTACGTGTCAACTAGACCAACACGTGAATTCCTCTTTGTAACGCTCTTCATGGAGCGCGTCGATTTGGAGACCAAGGAGTCCCGGGTTGGGCCCGGTTCACGACAGGCCAAGAAACAGCGAGTTACAACCTTGGTGGAGTTAATTCGAAGATTTGCAGTTTGTGACAAATTTGGTGGCCGCGGTGGGATAAAAAAAGCTGCGATTACGTACCTTATCAACAAGGCGAACTCGTATTTAGCGATGCGTAAAATATGCCCCGCCGAATGTCACGACCACTAACATGCGATAAATGCAACAATAATACCCCACCCATCCTCAACACCCCGCAACACCCCATCCCCAACACCCTGCAAAACCCAACACCCTGCCAAAACCCCACCCCTCCCCAACACCCTAACACTCACCCCAACACACGCAAACACCCACCCCCTCCCCAACACACACAACATCTTGCAACACCCCACCCCATCCTTTACACCCCTCAACACCCGAACCCCCCCACCCCACCCCAATGCCCCATAACAAGACTCCTACTTCCCCATGGCCCACACACAAACTCCCCTCCACAACACCCCGCAACACAACTACCCACTCCCCAACACCCGTCACCCTCCCCAACACTCCCAACCCCCCCCAACACTTTCACCTCCCAAAACACTCAACAACACCCCTCGCCAAAACCCGTCACAGCCCACCCCCTCCCCAACACCCTGCCACACCCCACCCCCTCCCCCAGGCTTACAAAAAAAATTTCTGTCTGCCTGGGCCTTCAAAAAGAAGTGGGCAAAATTTTCTGTCAAATATGTGCATGAGTGCACATCACAAGACATTAGAACAGTCCTAACAGCTGGCCCAGTATTTGAGATCAGCACGAAGGTCTCCGCGGGCCCGCGATCGGGGAGCCCCCCCCCGCCCCCCCCACCCCGAGGGGGCCTGTATTGGAACCTTTTTGTATAAATTTAGGGTGTTTTTTTTGTTTATTTCCTTACTTTTGAAAATTTTCTGCATTGTCAATTTTTTTCTGGGACCTACGGTCCCATGGTCCTGGGGATTTTGTAGGCCTGCCCTCCCAACACCATTGCAATTTACCTAACCCCCTCCCTAGGGCATATATAATAATAATCAACATTTTTAAAAATATTTCGGTTTTTTTGTTTTTTAATTGCTAAACATTACAAATCAAAACACATATATATGATAGACAAAAGTTAAAAACAGACTTACTTAATATACATTTTAAAAACAAGGAAAAAGCCTGATACCAGTCAGGCCGTTCCTCCATTACACACACTTGTGCGTCAATATTAAAATACAGCAATATAATAATATACAGTAAAATCATAAAACCACCGGTCAATATACAACAGTGTAGGGGAAAACAATTAAAAACAATTTATCAAGCAAGTATAGAGAAAAACAACTGTGAGAAAAGTTTATTTGTGATAAGCTGAATTTAACAAGTGAGTCTTGATGGCGTGACTTGAATTGAGTGGTGGTGGAAGAGTTCTTAATGAAATGCGGGAGTGAATTCCACAGCTTGGGTGAAAAACTGAGAAACTACTTCCATACGTTGCCGCTTGCAAGAATGTCACAGAGCAAGAGTTCGAGAGGCATTATTAACGTGCAATGAGATCACCCCCCCCCCCCCCCCCACCCCCACTACCCCCCCCCCCCCCCCCCCCATTTTCCCCCCCCCCCCCCTCCCCCCCCCCCCCCTGCTAGGTAGGCAGGACTTCACCGAGGAGTATTTTGAAGTAAAAGGAGAATTTATAGACAATCCTTCTCTATATCGAAAGACAGTGAGGAGTGAACACAAGACAGGCGTGATAGGTTCTGATTTCCTGGAAGCGTAACAACACGGGCAGCCATATTTTGGACACGTTGCAGCTTAGACAGTTCTTTATCAGGTAGACCAGCAAGGGTGCTGTTGCAATTGTACCTCGAACTGATGAAGGCGTGGACTAGTTTTTCGGTATTGTCAGAATCTAGATAGCGAAACGAAGTTTGCCAATCCTGTGAATAGCATACGAAGCGCTGAAGACGACGTCATTGACATGGGTGATCATGGTAGATTTTCGTCCAAAAACACAACACCCAAGTCGCGGACTTCTGGAGAGGAAGTATTGTCTCATTCCCATAGTAAGAAGAAATATCAGGCACATTCTTGGAGAACGAGATTTAACATGTAGCAGTTCTGTTTTACCTCATTCAGCATTAACTTGTTTGCAGTCAGCCAGCTGAGAATATATAGATACAGTCCTCAAGTTCAGACAGCTCGCATTACGATCAGAGGGTTGATGGAAAAGGGGGCCACATTATTAGGTTGTGTATCATCCGCGTATGACATGCTGCAAAGATTGTGTTGTTGATGAGTCTTCAACGAGCAGAATATTCAACGACACATCTCCAGGCCAACCGACTGAACACTGGGCAGGCCCCAAATGATAGTCATAGGATCTGAGTCTGATCGTCATCAAATAAGAAACCGATTGTTGTCTGTTTTCAAGATATGAGGTAAACCATCGATGAGCCGTACCAGTGACACCGTATCTCTCGTACAGTCGACGCAGCAAGATGTTATGATCGACGGTGTCAAATGCTGCGGACTTGTCCAATAACACCAATACAGCCTCACCATGTTCATCAACCGCACGAAGCAGGTCATTATTAACTTTAACCAACTGGTGCGGTCTCGACGCTATGATGTTTCCTATATGCAGATTGATTCCTTGTATACAGGTTATTCTCCCTCATATACGACTGGAATTGAGAAATGGCAGCGCGTTCGATGATCTTTCCAAGAAAAGGCAGATTAGAAACAGGTCGGAAGTTCTTCATTTCTTCAACATCAAGACCAGATTTCTTGAGTAATGGCTTGACAAGAGCGTGCTTAAGACAATCAGGAAATGTTCCGGACTGCAACGATTTGTTAACAATGGTGGTAATAGTAGTCTCATGCAGTGAAGGAATTTTGCCTATCCAACGTACCGTTTCAGAGATACAGCAATTACACATATTTAATTAGCTCATTTGCATACCTAAGCCGCATATATCACATACTTTCAAATTGCAAAAAAGATGTGCCCCATGATAGGCGTTCATGCAGCGCAGGAATTTTGAGTATCCAATATGTACAGTGTCAAAAATATAGCAATTATGCTGATTTTTGCATATTAATTAGCTCATTTGCATATTCAATTTGCCCAAAATTTAATCTGGTCGATAACTCTTCAGCCCGCTTCCTTCCACCAAGGTACATCATTATACGCCTTACGGAACTCCAGAAAACTCCAGTACAGAGGCCTTGCGGGATAATTTTCATAAATTATGCAAATTAGATACTTAATTAGCATATTTTACGCCCAAAATCTAATCAGGTCGAGAACTCATCAACCCGCTTCTTTCCACCAAGTTACATCATTGTTGCCCTTACGGAACTCCAGATAAATCATATACAACATGGGTTTTAACATTTTTATCACACACGGACGGACGAACGAACGGACGGACGCTGCTCATTTTATAGTCCCCGTTCCGAACTCGTTCGGCGGGGACAATTAGGCAGGAATTTCAGGCATAGGATGTGCCTTGTGAAGGAAGGTAAAGTCACAAGATATAAGCATGTTAGTGTCAATAGACCTAACAGGGAATTCCTCTTTAGCTCACTGCGTGCTCGACTTGATACAAAGTGGGGCCAAGGAGTAGCTCGCTGGTATACCTCGGTAAAATCATTGCGCGTCTTAAAGGGTATTTCGTGATCCACAGCCTCGCCCCCCGACTGAACTAAAAAATGTTGCGTTTTTATATCATCTGAACCGTGAGCCTTAGTAATCCATGTGTGACAAATCCTACATGGCCCCCAAATTCGGTCGCATAGTTAAGGGAAATTTGCAATTTTGTATTTTTGTCCGTAAACGGACAGAAATTACAGCTGCACAATAGCCTATGGGACTGTGGGAACGAGCAATTGCTCTAACACAAAACCGCAAGATCTGCTCAAATTTTGCGAATTAGCTTTTCTCAGGATAATGATCAATGAATAAACAGCAGTTGCTAAAATCACAAAATGCCACATAAACTTCACCAATGGGAAATATGGAAATGTTACCATCAGAAAAGACACAGAAATTTGCAAATGTAATTATAGCCATTCCGTTATTTAATTTTCCAATTTAAAAAAAACAAAAAATTAGGTTTGTTTTTTTGTTTAATAAAATAATTATTTTTATTTCTGCGTAGAGTTTGATGTGAAGCAGCATTTTCGTTATTAGTCATGATTTACACGAGGTTGACTGTTCTGCGCGAGTATTCCGAGATACCCTGGAAATGTCCTACGCCAAACTGTAATGGCGAAGTGCTATCGAGGACCTGGTAGCTAGTGGAAAAAGCGAAGGACTTCCATGATCATTAGGTTGTCGAGTTCGAAAAGCCCCACGAGGCCAACGTGTGTGTCCTGGCAAGACACTATCTTGCGTCTCACTCACCCAGGTGTAAATGGGGAGCTGTTAGGGGAGTCAATACTGTGCGTCGTTATAATTGAAGCCGAATGTTTAATATGTGAAAATGTGATAATTATCCTAGTCTGACAGGACTATTGTAAAGTGCTTTGAGACGTTGTTGACTTTTTTTTTAAAAAAAAAACAGCGGGATATAAAATAACTTGGCATGATTTTTTTTCATCCGTATACGTGCGCGTATCATAAACGGAAAACATGGTGAATTGTGCAATGACAAAAAATGGAATATTTGTTCCCTTGTGTAAAAAGGCGTTTGACATGACCTTATACTGCCACTTGATTGTTTTATACATGTGTGAAGTTATGAAAACATTGCCGGGTGCAAGAAATTTGTTCGGAAACTGCTGGAAAATTTACCGGTTATGGTTGTTTCAATCTGTGAGTGGTATGATTTCATGAACGGTAAAGGGGGATGGCGATTTAAGACTATTGAAGTTTTCATCTTGATAGAATGGCCTTTACTTAGTACTGATCATATGACTAGATAGTCTTAACTTTTAATATGCCTGCTGTGTATAGAAGAGCTAGTCAGGACGAGTTGTGTGTAGTGATGACATGAACTTTTTAGGAACCAAATTGTAGAATCATTTACAAATGGTAAGACAATGATTATAAGACTCTAGAGATCGCTAGTAGTCAAAGAAAATTAATTTTTCTTTTAATTAGGAAATATACATATAAAAACATCTCAAATTTATTGAATTGGAAACTCCACCGAACAGTTGAACTTATGGCAGCAAGATTATGTCCAAATTTAAAAGATGAGCATACAGTTACAATTATTGGAACTAGGCTTTAGCTCCAAAACCCTCTGTAAAGTTCCCTGTGATATTTAAATCCTTTGATGCGTGAGCTAAAAAATGTGATTTCGTAAGCCCCATAGATACGGAACCGTGAAAATTAATATTGGTCGACCAAAATGGAACATTTTCGCATCATCATAACTTCCAAACCAAACATCCTTTGGTCTAATATTCATCTGGTCATGAGGAAATAAATAGTTAGCTGTTACTGATACCCAAATGTTGACCACTTCGGTAAATAGTAGACTCAGCTTACAGCGACTGATATAAATATCAGTCGGACTAGGCTATAGGGCCTATTCGGACGCAGAGAAGAGGACTCTGAGATGAAACTCGTATAATATTTATACAAAAATGCTTGCAATACTTGTCCCAACATGTGCGATCTCTCTTTGTTATTCCTCTCACCCTTTGATCTAAGTAAACCGGCACCCTGGAAGTGAATATATTTAACAAATTTTGGCACGAAAACTCCCGAGTCGAATCAAACGGGTTGTGCAATCTCCCAGTGTGCTAACAAAAATTCAGTTAGGCGTGGTCACGCGCCGGCAGGGGGGGAAAAGGTAGCCCACTATTGGTTTGATTGTGGCAAAAAAAAACGTCTACCGAGGTCCTGCCGAAAATGGCGCATTGCGCCACACTATTTGATGGTCAAAAGCAGCCCAATGGGGTTGTTGTAAAAGGCACTTAGCAACCTCAACAGCAGCGGCGACAGGTGTGATCTTAGCTGAGTCTCTCCATCGTTTGACATATAACGCACGGAAGGTACGTTGTGCTGTGAGCAGTGCGATGGATTGTGTTGCAAAGAAGCTGCATAATGTGACGTCAGCCTTATCAACGATAAACAAATTGTCCGGCGTTGTCTGCAATATTGTTGTGATTTCTTAATGACTTCAAAATTCAAGAATTTACACCACCACTGAGTCCAGAAAATTAATTTCTAAGGACTGTTAAACCCGTGGAGAGGTCCTATTATGCACCAAAGGAGAAAAATTTGGAAGGTAATAAATGTCTCAACATGTGGGTAAAATGAACTTCTAATAGTTCTCACGGAAAGGCATAGCTTACGAAGTGCGGAGACTAAGCTATAAAATAGTGGCTTCTGGGATGAGGATATTAGCGATCGGGCCATGGACTCTAGGTTTTAACCATGATTCATTTGGGGAATATTAACTAATTTGAAAGGGTTTAGAGCACGATATAATTTTGTAAATAAACGAAAAGTTGAACATGCAATGTATCGTGGTTTCCTGTTACTGTTTGTGTAAGCCTGTGGAG
>JAMKCH010049763.1:0-10902 GCA_023653785.1 Ophioderma brevispina | reverse complement strand
AGTTACACTATTATCAACTACAATTATACAACATTTTACACTTGCTAAATTACATCTTAAGTTCAAACTTTTTTCTGGAGGGAAGGGTAACTTCATCATGTGAAACATTAGACAAGTTATCCATTTTAATCACTTTTTACGACAAGCAGGCCGGTGGCTCCTAACCTACCCAATGGACCGCATGATTGTTACCAAAATCGCGGAAAAAAAGGGGGTCATTTTGAGGGAATGTCCGCGGACAAAAATTGTCAGTGAACTGGGAAAAACGGGGTGGGTGTTTTATCGCATAAATGTCCGCGGAAGGAATGTGAAAAAAGGGGGTTCTTGTTGGTTGATAGGGCCAACGCTTTTCCCGGGTGGTTTTATCATTTTTCCCGATTCCACAGGGAAAATCACCAAATAATCCACAAGAAAAGAAAAAAAAATTATTTCCGGGAATTAATCCAATTAGGTACTCATTCCCGTGTTTGCCTCTTCTTCCGTTATGTACAGTGCTTAGCCTTAGTAGATCCCGTAGATACGATGCAGCGGTAAATGTAGAACTGCCCACGGGTTGTCTCTGAATACAGCAGCTCGTTTAGCCTAAGTGGCTTGGGTCCCTCGTTCACGCACGACCGTTTGCACCGGTTGGAGCAAAGAGACGTGAAGCAGTCGTCGCGTAGCTTGTGCGTGTGTGTGACGAAGGATTCAATTTCAAATGTGCTAAAATGGCTCCTGATCATGAAGGGACTCTCCGCGGCAGATGTCAAAAATGCTTGGAGTGTGAGGATTTTTTTTATTAGAATCAAGGGTCACTTAAATTAAATGCGCATTACTGTGACCCTCCACCTGAGTCCACATCCCAAGTACAAGGAAAATAAGTTTAGAATTTCTTTGCCTTAAAACTTAGTTGATCTCGAATTTCTTGCATGTGAAATGAATACGTGACATGAGTCTGGTTGTTGAATTCGGCAGTTTTGGAACTCTTGGTGAAAAGTACCAGGGTATTCGATGAATGAAGCCACAAAGGATGAAGCAGAAACCAGAATTCATATGGACTTTATAGTAAAGGAATAAGCTTCAATAGAAATCATTATAATCGGCCTTCCCACGGCCTCAGCGATTTGTTTTTAGCACTGTTTGTTAGCAATGTAATTACACAGGGACAGGGTGTCACAGAAATATGTGTATTTCAAAAAAAAAAAAAAAAACACCAGTGTGATCCCTTAATTTATATAACAAGGGTGTACTACTATTAATTGTAATTGAGCAATTGTTAATTGATGAAAAACATGTATAAAAGCCTTATCTTGGGACTGTGTGAAATCGGGTAAATTTGTGAAATGTGTCCTCGGAATCTTAAAAATAGGGGTAAATTTGAAATGTGTCCTTCGGAATTCTTAAAAATAGGGGTGTGCTTACAAAGTTTACCATTTTGTCCTTGTTTTGGAGTACAAAAGGGCGTAAAAATTTCATATTATCCTTGAAATTGACCGAGAAAGGTGTGGTAAATTGTACTTTGGTCACGGTCAGGCCGTCCCCCTGGCCAGGGGAAGTGAGGCCCACCCGGGCAAGCAGGGCTACATCAGGCCATTCTAAACCCGGAACCCGTGCAGGCCGAACTGTGGGAGAAGGAAAAAATACACGTCGCGGTTTTCGAACCGCTAAATCCCCCCGGCGGAGCGGGTTACAATTTTAAATAATCAGCTGCAAATGTCATAACCCTTGTGATTTTTCTTATTTGAACAAGTTATGTTTCTAAAGTTACCCCCATTCTGACCTTAAAAATCCCTAAACCAACAACCCCCATTAAACTCGTGCAACCCACCTTACACCACACACCACCCTCCTTAAGCACCAGACAACCACCATTAAACCCGGACAACCCCTTTAAACCCGGACAACCCACATTAATCCAAAAATCCCCTTAAGACCAGCCAAACCCCCTTAAAACCGACAACCCATGTGCAACGTCTGCGCAATGCATACGCACATGCGCGAATACGCGTGCATGGGTGCACGTCTGCGCATGCATACGCGTATTATGGGCAAAAAACCCCTTAAACCCAAAAATCCCCTTAAACCCCAACAACCCCCCCACCTTAAACCGGACAACCCCTTAAACTCGTGCCACCCACCTTAAACCACAACAAGCCCTTAAGCCCAGACAACCCCCTTAAAAACAAGGACAACCCCTTTCTTTAATAAACCCGGACAACCACCTTAAACCCCCCCCCCCCCACAAACAATCCCCGTAAACCACAACCAACCCCCTTAAAGCTGGACAACCCCCCTAACCCGGACAACCCCCCTTAAAGCCAACCACGCCCCTTAAACCCCCGGAAAGCGCCCCCTTAACCCGGGACAACCCCCCTTTAAACCCGGACAACCACCTTAAACCTAATCAGCATGAGAGTACATGATTCCCACCCCTCTCACCCAAGTTCATCAAAAATGGAATATGGATCTTCAGATAGTTTGTTCACAGGCTTTTTGGGGTAAAAATACCCACCAAATAAAAATTTTAAAAAACTCATTTAATTATGCAATTAGGTACCTAATTAGCAAATGCCCCGCCCATAACCTAACCAGATGAAGGGAATGGCAAAGAGACTCAATTTTTAAAAAAAAAAAAATTTCTTATTTAAAAATTGGTCCAACTGAGTCCAATGCCACAAATTTATTGGTCGGTCACTGAGTTGAAAAAGATCGGGCGAAGCGAAGCGCGCCGATATTTTTCAATCATGACGGGACCAATAAATTTTGCATTGGATGAAGAATGGATCCAATTTTATGATTATTGGTTTTCAGAATCTTAATCAACTGCAAGAGACCTTAAGTCAGCCTCTTAAACACATACCGTACCAAATAACTGCAGAGTCTCCCCCATGCCTGCCATCCAGCATCATGGCAAGTCATGGCCATGGGATGAGATGCGATGCGATGTGATTATGATGTTATGTGCATGGTACTAAACAGAAAAATGTCGTTAACTGTGACAACTTATCGACAAATTCCTAGTTCAGCCACCACCGCTAGTGTAGTCTATCATTACGGTAGTTTGGAATACACAGGCACAGTGACCGCTGTATACCATAGACTGCCGAGACGGGCCAGTGCTTGTGATACCCATCAAAAATTGATCTGCCTCGCTTGAAATTGTTCAAAAGGTCGTCTTTTATAATAATCTCCCGGTCAAGGAAACCACGTCATTTTGTCCGGTATGTTGGCTTGAAAACCCGTTCTAACGAGCCATTTTGGATCTCATTGTTTTCAACGAAGTAATCATTCACGCGTTCCCCATGCGATCAACAAATGGCGTCATGGCGATTGTTGAGATTTTGACCATCGCTTACGGTTGAGGGTCGATCCAGTGATCCCTGGCAGGATCCCTGAGAGATCATGGTCGATTAAATAGTCTCGATACGTACTTGGGGAACACATACGATCGGTAATAAAAACGTACGTAATACAGCAGTTTATCGGGAAAATGGGGGGGATTGATCAACGGACGTAAATATACCAGACCCGGAAGATTCTCACGAAACAGCGTAACCAAAAATCAAGGTGCCAAGGGAGTATAATGGCATATTGCACTTCCTGTATCATAGTTTTTGGGCACCACCCATATTTGCTTTACGTATCGTCGTTATGGAAAATCCTTAATGCATATTTATGAACACGCCGGATTGATTTTACGTTCGTCCACACTTTAGCGAGTGAAAAACAACAATTAACAATGATGCAACATGCTATCACCCCCCCCCCTTTCGGGCTCAAATATCTCTTTTCCTAAGCAAATTAACAGGGTCATCGGGAGGAGACTTGTTGTGCATTAGGATGCAGAATCTTTTAGATTGCTCATGGTTTCTTCCATCGATTGATTTTCGCATATTATTGCAGAAAAATCGGTCGATCGGACAAGGGACATGGGAAATGCAACATTGATAACATAACCCGCGACGCACAGATTTGTAGTAATGTAGGTGCGTGTGCTTGTGCAGTAACAGCGACGACGCGCGGGCTGTTGCGAAACAACAAGGATGGCGCGCGAGGTGGAGGAGAAATCGGTTACGCTGCGGCCTACAATAAACGCGCAATCCCCTCTGGTTTATATTCCAGATTTTGTGGGAATGGATGCAGTTAAAAAAGGACCCGGATTTGGATCCGACTTTATTAAAGTCGGGTAGTAGAGAGACTAAATTGGATCCAATATGTGAAATCTTGGATTTACTGATTGTGTACAAATGAATAGGATGGTAGATTCTGAAAACGTTAAGAATCATCAAAATCGGCGACTTATGGATATTTCAGATAGTTGTAAACCCAAATTAACTCATTAATTATGCCAAATTAGGTACCTAATTGCATATGCCAAAGCCCATAATTTAATCAGATGAAGGGCGCATGGCAGTCCGATCCCACCCACCATGTAACATCACCATAACCCTTATGGGTCCTCCATGTTATGCGCGTTCACAAGATTGTTGGACGCCGCCGCCGACGCTGCCTTGACTGATAGCATATCCCCCTTCGGCTTTTCAAGCCAGGGATAAAAAGGGGTTAAGAAAAATTAATACCAAAACAATGATTGTAACAAAAAATTCCATTTCAAAAAAAACTATGGTGGAATTGATAATAGGATTTTCTTCTAGTCTTCGATTTGTTCAAAACTGGGTGGGTAGGATTAAACATCCAGAAAAAAACATATGCCCAAATCCCCATCGATTTCCATTGTCGCCAAGCATCATAGACCAAACATATGAATATTAGCATACAGGTGTTTTCCCCAACAGACGTTTGAAATATTCAAAAGTAATTATAACCACACCATTTAACATAGATACAATATGCCGTTCACTAATCATTATTGAATATCTATAAAAACTTTTCTCAAGTTATTGATCAGCGTTAGTCGGTATATTGGAATTGTATACTTTGAAAATCAAAAATGTGCAGTCAGAAGACAGTAAGTGTGAACGGATTGGGGGAGGTACTGCCTTTTGCATGTGAGAACAATATGAACTTCTTCAACCGTGGGGATAGAAGGAGTGGTGTGGTTTAGCGCTATTATGGATGTTATGTGTTGAAATCTTCTCCAGGGCCGAAAAAGGCTTGTTTTGTTTTTTGTGCACGAAAAAAAGTGGATGAATTTGGACGATTTGTGAGGCAAAGTGGTTTCAAGAAATTAGGTTTTGTTTTCGTTCCTCCGATCTGGCCATGTGGAATAGTCCTTGTTCGTAAATAGGGTTTACACTTAGTAACGTGGTGAGGTGTACGTTATTTGTGGAAATAAATGGGCCCTGTATAATTTTTCACTAATGGTTAAATTCCCATTAAATATGTAAGTTTTATTTTTTATAGGCTTTAGGAAAAAATAAGTTTCATGATTGTAGGTTGGAGTAATTTGGTTCGCTTTTATTCGGTGTTAAATATTATCTTCTCTGGCTAATAGTGGTCGTGTCAATCTGTCTTCCATAAGCTTGTGAGCAAGGAGCAGATTACACTTGTATGACAAGTTCCTCAGTGGGCGCAAGAGTTATATAAGGCGCTTATGGACAAATGTTATTGTTCACCCCGTGGTCCAGGGTCGAAATCAGGTCTTTCTAAGCAGTTTTTTTTTTATGGTTGTTCATTAGTTTTGTTCTTGGTTATTGAGCGGTTTGTTACCAGAAAAGAACTGTGCCGTTATTTTGCTTTTTTCTCCTTTTCACCGAGACTTTTTCTCTTTTTTTAACAACTACAAAGCTTAAAGGTCCATGCGCCGATCGCTAATAGCCTACGTTTTATTTTCCCCAGAAGCCCCAGATTTTACAGGAAGTGGTCAACATTTTGGTATCAGAGAAAAGCCACTATTTTTCTCATTTACCCTGTGAAATCGTAGGGCCAAAAGATACTTGGTTTGGAAAGTTATGGAGCGAAAATGTGCCCCATTTTGGTCGAACCCATATTAATTTTACAGTACTCTATGGGGCTTACAAAAATCACGTTTTTAGCTCTCACAGCAAAACGGATTGACATATCGGCGCGCGAAACTTCACCGATGGGGTGTTGGGGGTGAAGGCCAATGTCCAGATGAAAACTTCCATATCCTTAAATCGGGCCATTCCCCCTTAAAGTGAATCACGAAGTGGGATAAGTAAATGAAACAAATTACAATGGAAACAAAGAAATAAATTTAAAACATTAAATAAAAACAAAATAAAAAAAATTCAAAAGAATTAATTGACAATAATGAGTGAAAAAAAGAACCGCTAAAACGACAAACCAAAAAAGAAAAGGACAAAATAACAAAGAAGAATTTAAAAGAAAAACCATATAAATTAAAAATAATTAAAAAATACTAAAATAATATAAGCAAATTAAAAATAAAAATTATAAACAAAAGTTTAATAAACAAAAATATTTTTAATTTTTTGATTTTTTATAACAAAAAAATGAAACTAAATGAAAATCCATCAATAAGCAATGTACTTAAAATGAAAATGAAATAATAAAAATAAAAATCTTTAAAATAATAAAAAACTAAAAACAAATGATAAATTTCTTCTTTTTCCATATCATCGACATTATAATGAGTACAATACAAAGGAAGTGAGAAAAATAATACAATTATATAGCCCGGAGGTGACCCAAAAGGCAAAGTGGCCGCGACGATGGCACCTCCGTTAATAAAGTAATATAAATAATTACAAAATAAAAAACTACAAAAAATGTTGCAACAACACGTTTAGGGAGCGTATTATGACCAGTTCATGAAGAAACCAAACTGCAACAAATTAAAGGTAAATCTAGGTATACGGATATCAGCATGATGCTTTTCTGCTTTTTACGCATAATGTTTTAGAAACACTTAATATTCGGTGAATGAAAATTCATTCCGTATTGTTGGGCCCAATGTTCTTATCCCTCTGATGAAAACAAATGGTTTTACAATGTCTAACGTAAAATTCATCTGTGTACGAGTGTTTCCATTAAAAGACATTTGGACGTTGGTCTGTGAAACAAATGTTACATTACACCCAAGATCGAGTTTGTATAACATAAAATAATAGCCAAACAAAAATATATATAAAATTTAGTTGAAAGCATATGACAAAATAACCCAAAAATCACACGTTGAAAAAATACGAAAAGCAAGGGTTGGTGAGGAAGGAAAGATTGTGGGCGTTGTATTATTAAAATACTAATTAAAAAAAACAGTAATAATAAATAAACAATGAAACTTTGAGCATAAATACGAACGACGTTAGTAAGTAGTTTAAAAGTTTAAAAAGCAATTTAGAATAATAAAAACAGTATCGAATACGAAACAAAAATTAATTGTTGAAACAATAAATAGCATAGAAAATGGGCCAAAAATATATGACAAAATATTTAAATAAAAAGTAATTACAAATAATTTAAAGAAATAAACCTGATGAATATTAAAAATGAAAAAAAAAATGGCCACAATACATTAAAAAAAAAATACCGGAAGAAAAATATTTTTAAAAATTATAAAAAAATAAAAAATAGACATGTGACGAATAGTGGGACCCAAAATTAAAATAAGAGCTTTAACCAAAATATAATTAAAAATATAGAAAAAAGTGGAGAAAAAGGAGAACAATGGTTTATTTAATTAAAAAACACAAAATTATACAGTTTTATAAAAATTAATTTAAAAAATATGTTTTTTTTTTTCATTTTTTTCATATTTTTCAATTTGGTGAGAAAGAGACTGAATTGGGTGGGGAAGGGTGTGTGGGGGAAGGGGGTGATTGACAAACAACTGTATAATGTGGAACCATGGCGTTGATGGGCAAGAGAACCGGGGGGGTGGTTAGGTGGGAAAGGGAAACTCTGGGAGGATGGAAGGAACCTGGAGCAGTTTTCACGGTATGCAAATGAGGTATTGCCATTTATATTCCGTCAAGCGCTTATGCCCAACATCATATACCGCATGACGGAATCAATTGAATACAAAAAAAAAAAACATTGGGTAGTTGGGGGATGGGTATAGGTGTGAAGGAATGTAGAACTGTGCCTGGTTGGAGTTGAAAGAGAACCTGGGTAGTTGGGAAAGGCCACCTTTGGTAGATGAGGAAGGGCGATCGGGTTAGTTGGGAAGGCAACTCAGTTGACATATGGGATTAGGGCTTCCCAGTCAGTTGTGGTGAAGGGGTTCTTGGATAGTTCAAATTGAAGAAAGACTTGGGGATTTCAGGGGCAGCTAGTAAGGGGGGCCCTGGTGTATAGTGCAAAGGGCCCTGGGTCGGTAGTCAGGCAGGCCCTAAGGTGGTGGACAAGTTGACAAACGCAAGTTAAGTCTGATTCAGGTTCCGCACGGAACCAAACAACCCTCCCTAACCTCGGTACCCCTCCGCGGCCGAAAAACGCGAAGCCCGAGAGAACCGCGAAATGCTAGTTATTATTACTATTTATATTGCAAAAATGAAATAAAAAAACATTTGGTCTGACCATGCAACTAATCAGAATTATGCTATAAATGTATGGGAATAAGCCGACCAGTAGCATCATACACATTCAAATGACACTTCATACCATCTACTTTTGTCTTGTGTTTTTTATGTAAAATTTTATTTTTTCTGTTTCTGTTCAATAGATATCTAAAAATACTCAATAACAAAACCCCTACAATTGGATGGGCATTTTGGTTTGTAACCAAGAGTTATTTATCATCACATAGCTCCTGTAGCTCATATCCCACTGTGATATTGCCCTACAGGGACTTTTATATAACTTAACCTGTGATGACCTTGACCTTGCAATGTTGGACCTTTGACCTGCTGCAATAAGATTGGTATCAAGGGTTTGGACATTTTTGGACTGGCACACCAAAACTTCACACAACTTTAACAAACTTGGCTCCAGACAGAAAGTCAATAAGGCTATAATTGTGGGTTCTTTGTTTAAAATTAGACGCACAAGTGGCCAAATTAAACATACAAGCCATGACGGAATAAAGCAAAACATAAGGAAATGGATTCACAGAAGTTTACCTCAGTGAGCACAGTACAGACTGGTTACGTGGGTTCATACTTCGTCGAGATGTGGCCGGCGAAAAGTATGAACCCGACTTTAGTGTCCCCTGACTAGCAGGGTCGGTGATACAACAACAAAAAATGGAAGTAAGTAATACTAAGAATATGTTGTAATATCACACCCAAGTTTCAGATTAAAAATAGGGCCCGCGTCCCAACTAGGTCATCGATTATGTGGTTCAAGACCCTAAGTAACCACTGAATGACCTTTGACCTCATGTATGACACACATAAGACCCTTGTCTAAATTTATAAGCAAACCATTAACCAAAAGTATATTACAAAAAGTTGAACACAAACTGACAGACAGACTGACACATGAATCATGCTGCCATAAGGTCTTTCCTAAGGAGGATCTAAAAATCTCAACTTCCAAGGGGTAAGCTGGGGATGGGCTGGAACCATGCAATTCTCCTTTAAAAAATCGTGGTAAAACCTAAGTAAAGCAACCAAGATGTTTCAAACCAATTTAAGAGACTTCTTTAAGCCTTTCGCATGAAAAGACATATCAACATTCAAGTGAAGTATTCTTCTACACCAACACATTCAGTATATTAAAGGGGGGATGGCCCGATTAAGTATATGAAATTTTCATCTTATTAGAATGGGCTTCACCCCCAAAAACCCCATCTGTGAAGTTCGCGCATATTAAAATCCATTTTGATGTGAGGGCTAACAACGTGATTTTGTATGTGCCATAGAGTACTGTGTAAAATTTTAAAATGGTCGACCAAAAATGAGGCACATTTCGTTATAACTTCCAAACCAAACATCTTTTAGCCCTAAGTATTTCACAGGGTAAAGTAATGAGAAAAAATCTGGGGCCGGGGGACGAGGTATAGGGATTGACGATGGACCTTTAATCTTTGATTTGAATAGGATCAGCACATATCAAGAGAAGATTTGAGGTGGAATTCCCCCAAGTAAATATTTGTGACAAGAAAATGCTACACCAGACAATAGGCGTGCAAAAAGTCCGGTTGTACAGAAGGAACGACCTCTTATCACTAGGAGCTAGTAAAATATCAATCCCTTGACACATTCAGTAGCCTTCATTCACACAATGTATTTGTAGATTAGAAAATTACACCCTCTGGTTCTTGGGTATTATGATACCCAGATCAATTCATGTCAATGTATGTACAAGTACAACCCACTGAATGTGTCCTGGTGGATGAGTGTATTGTAACTCATTTATGTATGGTGCATGGTGCAAGTTTGAACCAAAATAAGCTTTTTTTATTAACGGCGAATAGAAGGCGAATGGCAAGCGTTGGAGACATCCAAATTATGTAAAAATAAAATCTTATCTCAGAATAATTCATATTGACGGGTGAAATAGTTGATAAAGTCAAGAAAAATGCCTTTTTTTCACGGCGGATGTGTACAATGAAATAGGGATGCCCGGTGTAGATTGATACTCAATGTTGTGTGCGAGAATCAGGCCAGTAACGGATTTTTTAGGCAGGGGCCCAGATTATTTTCGAAAAGGGGACTTTTTCCACAAAAAAGACACCCCTTCCCAAATAGGGGAAAATTTGGCAAAAAAGGACCTTTTTACCAAATTTTTAACTAAAAAAAAAAAGCATAAACCCCCTTGTTTTGGCTTGTCCCCTCGCAAAATGCCTTTTTGCCCGTTTTTTTTAGCCATTTTTAGGCGTTTGAAATGGGGCATCCCCCCCCTTGACCCCCAATGGTACGCGGGTCCAAATCGAATAATTTGCATGGAACTCAGCAAAATCATCCCATTGAAGATATCTTATTAACATCAAATAAGCTCTTTCGCAGCAATTCAAAATTAATCCAATCAGGTGGAATGAAACAGCTTTGTATTGTGACATTTGAAGTGGATATTTGTCACGGTGGTGTGAGCTTT
>JAMKCH010049761.1:0-31457 GCA_023653785.1 Ophioderma brevispina | reverse complement strand
GAGTCAGTAATAATCAAAGTAAGTAAATAATAAGTATAACTGAATATTAAAACAAACCAAAATCACAAACAGGGCAAATTAGCAAATGAATCACTCAAACATTCTGTAGTTAATCGCCCACCTAATTAGCAGCTAGTAGTACTCAATCAGTTAGGTCCAACTTCAGTCAAAGTTACCCAGCAAAGTTCATATCACCAGCATCCTCTCTTCTCCTATCTTAACTTCATGATCATCATATACCACAAAAATGATCGACATAGCAGATAACATGCATTGTCGTAGCACTGGCTGCAGAGTCCTTGAATTACTACTAGAATATTTGTATTTGATCTATCCAACCAGGGTGGCAACTCTATGAGCAGCAAGTCATTCTTTATCTTGAAACTTGGTACTTCTGCAACGCGATCACTAAGAAAGAATTGAACGCGTCTTCAACTTCCATCGCGGTAGTTTTTACAATAATACAACCATCTCTTTGACTGCTGAACCCAAATGTATTACACAAAATATAATGTTTAATATATGACTACAATAAACTCTGCGCAGTGATGGAAGTTACAATTTGGTCTTGATGGCACTACTGGCCTTCCACTGAGTTCCGATGTTGTGGATAGTCGCGGATGCATCACTCCTCAAAGAGTGAGTCACGGGTTCTCGGAGAATCAAATTATCCCTCTGAGGTGTTCGATAGCACCGCAACTGCTATACCCAATAGTGGTTATCTCTGGATATGCTCATGTGAAAAACTCTCATTTTGTCATCTAATATCATTAACTATTTAGCTAATATTAATTCAGTTATTCAGTAGTATAAAATACATTAATTACATAAATGAAGAGTCACGGAGACCAGCACGGAGTATTGGTCTGTCACGTCAACGTGGGCAAAATTAATATAAATCCTGATATTGTCTTCATGTGAGACTGCTTTAGTCCGAGTTCCATGTTCACAGAACCATCAAATAGCAAGACAGACCAAACTATTTGTGTGCACGGATAACCGTCAATTAATGGGTGTGATATCTTTCTTGGCTCCATACCCATGGATAAAATACGCGGTGGTACGTTAGTCCCTCTCCTAGCTCTAATTTCATCTACCAGGGAATTCATTCATAAGTTGGACTACCTCATTGTCGCGAACTAACGACCGTGTCCCTTTCCGTGTTGCACCATCGTACATCGGAGTTCATTGGCTACCAATCCTCCAAGGTAATCCTCCGCTACGTATCTAACTTCCCCATGCTCCACATTCTATCCATCTTACTTTAGTTAAGAGGATGCTACTGGATGTTATTAATTTCATATAGATGGGTAGATGCCCTTTCCGATATTACTCCGATTAATGGATAACATAAGTGAGTACATCTTGATTACATCATATATCTAACGGGGGTCTGCTTCGCACGGATATCGGTGGCGTTCTCTTGTCTGTTTCGGTGGACTTCTGCTTGTCGGTCACCACTAGAAGAGTTTCTTAGCTGCTGTTCCTTATTTCTTGCAGCCTGGCTTTCTTCAACGTGGTTATTAGCATTCTTTTGTTCTCCCATTATTATTAGAAGGCTGATCTACTACTTTCACTCAGGGTTCGGAAAACTTCGGGAAGGAAGAAAGAAAACCTATTTCTTCCGGAAGAATGGAAGAAGAGAAAAACTGAGAAAAAAAAAAAAAGGGGTTTTCAGGTCTTCCGGAAGAAGAAACTGAAGAAGAAGAAGAAACTGGAGAAGACAATTGGAAGGAAAGAAAACTGGAAGGAAAAAAGAATATATTCATGAACAACAAACTAATTACACCATATTCATTTGGTTTTGCACTCAAATCATCAAGTCTAAAAAACCTTTAGTAGTACAGAACTCGTTTTTTTTTTCAAAATAATTTACAAGTTATAGCATGTTAGTATACCAGCAAAGTCCCGGGGGGCCACTTGTCTTCCAAGGTGGATATCTGCCTCGTGTAAAAAAACGCGTTTAATTAGGGTCGTTTTTTGAGTTCAGGCGATGTACGCGCGTAAATTGTTTAGGGTATCAAAAATCAATTCAAAAATTCTAAATTAGGGTATGCTTTTCACGTCGAAAAATACGTGCTTTAGGGTGTTGTGATATTTTGAATTAATTGTAAACAAAATGCTGGAAAGTAGTGAGTTTTGTTCCCCATTTTCTCCTGATTTCACATGGTAGAATCCCCGAGTGATTTTAACCGTTTTCAACCTTACTTTAGCTTATTTTCTCTATGTCGTCGTCGTCTCCTCCTACACATAGGCCTATATATAGCCTTTATAATTAGGCGTTTTGAATTTCACGTGGTAATCTACACTGTGACTGATCATTACAAGTATAATGTGCGTAGAAACGGAATTAGGGTCTGTCTCTAATTTAATGTCAATCAAAACAAGGTCTTGAATATTTAGTCCGGGTTTTAGTCCAATAAAATGGCTGAATTTGCAGGAAAAAAACTGTCAATAATTACGACATCCGTCAGGACTCATTAATTCCAAAGAAACAGGGACAACTTTAAAAAGACTTGACATTTATTAAATGTAATGGATAAAAAATTAAACTTAGGCCCAAGATAATGCGCAAATTGATGCTTTTACACATAAGAGTGAAATAAAATACACGAAAACTTCAATGAAATCATGTGTAAATATTTCCTTTATATCAGGGCAAGAGATTGTAACTTGTTTAGTGTATGGTTAAAGGCATATATATTTTATAAATGTACTCGTTTAGGGTAGCAAAATGATGTCAAATACTTGTTTAGGGTGTATTTTTAAACTGTGATGTAAAATTACTTGTTTAGGATAGTAAAATTAACCAAAACACTTGTTAAGGGTAGCAAAATCAAACCCAAAGTACTTGTTTAGGGTAGCAAAATCAACCAAAATACGTGCTTAGGGTGTTTTTCTTGCCAAGTGGAATACGCGCTTAGGGTACGTTTTTGGAGGCCATACACGAGCATGATATCCACCTTGAAATACAAGTGGCCCCCCCGGGCAGCAAGTATATAGTAAATTGTTCACCCTTTTGTTTTGTCTTGCAATCAAATTATACAGATGATAATTGTAACCCATTTTCCAGATCTTTCCATGTGCACATACTATCACAGTTGTAATTGTAATTGCAAACAACGAAAAAGCTTTTAAAATCAGTATGGCCAATTTGTTAATTTTAAAACACAAATCATAAAAGTAGCAACCATTACGGTTCTTTTTTAAATGTTGTGTGTAATACATATCTTACTAGACTAACTTTGTATTGCTTAGTGGGGAGAACCTACTTTAGGGAGAATATTTGTTTATCGAAATTGAAGATGATGGAGTCTTTACAAGGAGTCCCTGCTTGGCCTTGCTGTGAAAAATGTCTCATCAGTTTCTTCCAGTAATTTGATATATTTAGGCCTTGTGAATAAATGTGAGTTTAATTTTGCAATTGCATGGGGTAGGTAGGGGGTCCCTGAATGGTTATTTTAAATTATTTCACTATATTTCATTCACTGTATAATATAAAACCAAAAGTGTAAGTCATTGGCTTTAAAATAGGAAATTTTTAAATGACTTTTTTAGTTTCTTCCGCTTTCAGTGGAAGAAACTGGAAGAAACCCGTTTCTTCCAAGTGGAAAAAACCGCGGAAAAAACCGCGGTTTTTTCCACCTGTGGAAGAAACTGGCGAACCCTGCTTTCACTTCAACAGCAGTATCCGGGACTCCATCCTCCTCATCACTGTCATCTGCCTCAGCCATGGTTTTACATAAACGACCAATAAAACAACATAGAAATCCCACTCCTGACACCAGTGTAGCGGGCCACTATTTTTGCCCTCAGGATGGCCGAGTCTAGCGGGCGTGAGCAAGTAGGGCCAGTGGAAGACCCATATCTATGTTGTTGATCGGGTAGGCGAGCTGGCAGAATGCTTGGAAATAGGGCTAATTAATAGGATAGTTTAATGATTAACAGGACTGGTAGTGCAAAAGTTGAAACTTAGACTAATTAATTAAATTAAACAATTAACAGAACATTCTTCAGGTCATATCACACTACTTTCTAACATTTATTAACTAATGAGGCGCATACGAAAAGAAACATAATAATAAAAGGAAAAAAAACTAATGCCACACCTCTATCCGTACCAGTTGTGGTTATGAAAAGTCAAAGTTGTAGGTGTGTGTGTGTGTGTGTGTGAGTGTGTGTGTGTGTGAGTGTGTGTGTACTTGAAGGTGAGTGAGGGTGTGTGTGTGCGTTCATAACAAAACATATTTGGGTGCACCCTGACAAACATACCTGTTACCAGTATAAGTCCAGAATAAGTTTACACAGGTCCATTCCATAAAGTAAACTCCATTTCAACTCCATTGTTAACACAAGTATATGATGGCTTTATCTCAACACTGTAGCTTCTGGTTCACGCTACCACTATCAAACTTTTCCATATTTTTATTATGTTCTGAAGATGGTTTATTCTCTCTCTAAAGGAACACTAGTGCAAGACTAGATGTGTGTTCAGCTATGATGCCATGATCAAGTGTCTTCGCTCCTTGCCACGGCGCAAGAGGTCTATGAAAAACATCCCTCACTCTATTTTTTGTTGTGTATAGATTAAGTTGTCATGAGGTATATCATATAAAATAAAAACCTGTTAAAATATTCCCCACCCCAAGCTTAGCGGCATTATAGTTATCCTGGACTGATCTCCATTGTATACCTTTAACCTAAAGCTCAATTGATCAAAACGTAATCTTTTTATTATCAAATAAATGTGGAAAGGAAAGTTTTATTAATGTTTTTATGGTGATACGATAATACACCCTTAACCTATCAGTACTCTGTCAAAAAAGGATCCCAGGTGTAGGCAGCTCCAATGATATAGTGACCATCTGTTTTTAAGTGGCTTAGCAAGGGATTCTCTCAATAAGTAGACTATGATATTGGGTTAATGACTTTGACTCAGGGGGAGGGTCAAACAATTTTGGTAACCGGGAACTCAGTGGAAGGATAATAGTGCCAGCAAGACCGAATTTTGTAACTCCATTCACTGCGTCAGAGTTATTGTAGTATGTATTAAGGTCTATTCGCTCGTGGTGAAAGAGGACCTATCAGCCGAAACTCTCTAATATTTTAGACAAATGCTGGCAATAACTTGTACCAACCTGGGCGATCTTCTTCTTGTATTCCTCTCACCTTTTGTATCTAAGTAAACGCACTGGAAGTGACATATTTTAACAAATTTTGTGCACGAAACCCCGAGTCGAATGAATCAACGTGGTTGTTGCAATTCTCCATATTGCTAACAAACCATTCGATTAGCGTGGACACTCGCGGCAGTGGAACTGGGGAAAATGTAGCCCAATCATTGGTTTCTATTGTGACAAAAAACACATGCTCCACCGAGTCCTACCGAAAATGGCGTTTTGAGCACTATTTGAGGTCAAAGCACCCAATTGGTGCGTGGTACGCGATTAGGCAACCTCACCAGCATCGGCCGACAGGTGTGATCTTAGCTGAGTCTTCTCCATCGTTTGACATATAACGCACGGAAGGTACGTTGTGCTGTAAGCAGCGCGATGGATTGTGTTGCAAAGAGTCTGCATAATGTGACGCGGCTTTCACGATAAACAACAATGTCGCGCGTGATCTGGGAATATTGTTGTTATTTCTTACTGCTCAAACTCAGAAGTTACACTACACTGAATCCAGAAAATTCATTCTAAGGACTTTTAACCCAGGGAGATTCATATCTTGCACCAAAGGCGAAATTTGGAAGGTAATTGGCTCAAAATTGTTTGGGTAAAATGAACTTTCCTAAATTTTCAGAAAGTTCCCGAAGGGCCATAGCGTTACGAAAGTGCAGACTAACTAGATAGTCACGTAGGAAAAAAAAGACAGGCCAGGACAGGTCTTTATAGAATTCCATTTCGAGGGCCATGCGTCAAATATACCCGGGGAAAGGGGGATAAACTGCGATAAAAAATTCTCGGCAGGCCTATTCTTGTACGTAATGAAATAATACTAACATTTTGAATACACTTTTTTATTGTGTTTCCCAGACCAACATTCGCGCTGCGCGCTCGTGAGAGTCTCGTCTGGTTCTGAACGGACTAGTTTAGGCATTTCGTGACGTGAGTTTTCTGTTGACGTCCCCACTCCATGACAAGCTTTATTTTACAAACAATCCGGCATATAGTTTGATTCAAGCATAAATATCGTAATACTCACTATTAAAACTGTTAAATTTGTGCGACCGAACTGAGTACGGTTACGACTTCTTCCTAGCGTTATTCGGCCATTTATTACACAGAAACTGAGTGCATGAAGTTTCGCGAAGAAATGGATTGCGAAACTTTCCCGTAGGCGTTTCTTCTATATTACATTTTTTCATAATTAAGTGTAAGTGCTGCTAGTTCGTTGTAGTTTCCCTCTCCTCCCGACTCAAAAATTAAAATTGGATTGTCGAAAGAGTTGAAAATGATATTTTTTTTATTAACTATATGAACAAAAGTTCGAACTAATCAATTAAAAACACTTGCATAATTGTTTGGAGATTTCTTAACTTTGACATATTACAAACAGCTCGTACCAACACAAATGTACAGATCACATTTGTAAAGAAAACACATTTGAAATGCTCTTTCGATAAGCTAATTTTTCAGCAGTCCCTTTTCCATGTCCTTTCACAGTTTGCGAACGTGATTTTAGTAGGCGATTTAGATAAATCTTTTGAAGCATTGTGTTTAAGTGTTGACATGCATCACTCTGTTATGCCATTGCATATCATATGAACTCATGAACTTGTTTCCACTTTATTTTAGACGCGGTAGACACAATTGTCATCATGTTCGATGGTACATAATGTCCATGACTGACTGAAGACATATTTAAAAACCACCTTTTTTTAACAGCAGACGGAAGACTGGCAATCTCACTTCTTTTAAAACATAAGCGCCCTCAGGGGAAGCATGTTGGCCAGATCTGGTTGATTATTATACCGGTCACTTGTTTAAATCCGCCCACACGACCGCCTGCTTAAATAATGACATTCTGCACTCAACGTCTAAAATAAGTACTACCAGTCAGATTTGTTAAATCCGGATAAACATGTGGAACAAATTCAAAACGTCAATTTTGCATTCGTAGCAAGTATACAAGTATCTTCACACATAAGAAACAAAATAACCTACCAGGACAACATCATAATAGTAAATCACAAACACAAATTTTTTACAATATTCCGTTGGCTATCATCCTGGTTTAACCCCGTCTCTGAAATTCCACCCATAGTATTTACGCCGCTATTAACACACCCACCTGGTGAAATTTTTATTGCGACAGGGTTACAAAAGATGATAGGTCCTATAAAGGAGAGAGAAAGAGAGACGTGGGAGTAAGAACGTCTTATATATATCATTTTTGTGTTAAATTCCTGTCCAGGATTTTAATGGCATAGTACGTTGCAACTAGTGTTTATTCCGACAGGGGGTAAAACAAGAAATATAGGCCTACATATACCGGCGGTCTCTAATAAACATTCTGTTAGCCCTATTGTACACACAAAAGCGTTTGGTTGCAACCCATGTCCCTTAATGTACTATTACGCTGAGATTTGAAGAAATCTTAACCTCAAATTCATTTTTACGGGGGGGGGTCGTGTAACACCAACCCGCCCAACAACTTGGAGTTTATTCCGTCAAAGCAAGGGTAATATGATTAATTTTCCTAACGGAATCGATACAGGTGCATTCAAACACTACAGGGGGGTTAAACCCAGGACACATATCATAGGTCATACACGTTTTACCCACCTGTTGAAATTTCGAACCCTTCTTTCTTTTCTTTACCATCTTTTCCCATCCGTAGCCGCCCTAAGGAACTAAACCTCACGCCCCTTTTTTTTTTTTTTGCTTCGCCTCCCCCCCAAACCCGCTCAGCAAGCTGAGCCTTCGCCCTACTTTCCGGGTGGATTCCCCCAAATAGGTGTTCCCATTATAGAATGATGGCTAATGAGGTATTATCAACTACCGTCGCTATAGATATAATCATCTTGTTTTAAACCCCCTGTCCCTTAATTGGCAACAGGGGTTAACAAGATGAATATAAAGACTGGTCTCTTATCAAAACTCACTAATCATCTTGGTTTCAACCCCCGTGTCCCTTAAATGCACTAAAAGCGAGTTTGTAACAAATTTAATTCCGGCTGGTCGAAATTTCGACCATTCTTCCACATAAAATAAAAAAAAATTTTTCACCACCCCACCAAACCCCCCAGCAACTTGAAGTTTATTCCGTATGAAGAAACAGGGTGTATTTGATTATTTTTTCTTGCTTACGGAAAAAGCACGACTTCAGGTCATTGAAAATACAAGGGGGTTACGAAACCACACACCCTATTGGGTGATCCCCCCCCCACCCGGAAAGGGGCTGACAGGCTCAGCTTGGCTGAGCGGTGTGGGGGAGGCGAATCAAAGAAAATGGGGTTGAGTATCTTAGGGGGCTACGGACGAAGCGGCGGTCTAAATTGCAACAGGGGTTTAAAAAAACCAAAACCGATGATATGTCCTCCTGGTTTAAAAACCCCCTGTATTTTGAAGCACCTGTAGTCATATCGAAGAAAAATTGATCATATTACCCTTGCTTTGTACGGATACTCCAGTTTTTGTGCTTATATATGTGTGGGACAAACCAAGAAAAAGGGGGTTTTCACTTTTTTCAGATTATAATATGAGGTGTCGAAATTTATACAGAGAACCTTTTAAAATTTGTTCAAATCTCTTCTTTTAGGTGAGGAGGGACGGGGATTAATTTAAACACAAGATAGATATAGAGAGTTGAATAAGAGATACCGGTCTTATTATATCATCTTGTTTTAAAACCCACCTGCTGTCAAAAAAGGGACAGGGTTAAAACAAGATATATAAAATGCGACGGAGTTAGACGATACCAATCAATTACACATTCTAAACTTGAACACCTATTTTGGGGAATCCCCCGGAGAGGGGCGCAGGCTCAGCTGGTTACTGTTGGGGGGAGTCGAGGCAAAGAATAAGGGGGTTGTACAGTAGTTTCCACTAGGGGGCTACGAGAAAGAACGGGTCGAACAGATACTATCACAGTGGGTAAAAACCGGATGATATGTCATCCTGTTTTAACCCCCTGTATTTTTTAATGCACCTTAGTCGATTCCAAGAAAATTGATCATAGTACCACTTGTCTTTGTACGGCTAAACTCCAAGTTTGTTGGTCATATCTATGGTGTACAAAACCAAAAAAAATGGGTTTCACTTTTTTTTCAGATGGTATAAGAATAGGTCGAAATTTAGACACCTGGAATTAAAATTTGTGTTCAATCTCAGCTTTTAGTGCATTTAAGGGACAGGGGGTTAAAACAATACATGGATATATAAGCGTTATTGATAAGAAACCCGTCTATATCTAGCATCTGGTTTTAACCAACACCCCTGCTGAATAAAGGGACAGGGGGGGTTAAAACAAGATGATAGATATAGCGAACGGAGTGTTGTATAAATCCCATCATTACATCATTCTAAAAACCAATGAAACACCTATTTGTCGGGGGAATACCCCCCGAAAGGGGCGCAGGCTCAGCTTGCTGAGCGAGGTCAGTTGGGGGAGGCGAAGCAAAGAAAAGGGGTTTTAGTAGAGTTCTTAGGGGGCTACGGAGAAGAAGGGTCTAAATTTCAACAGGGGGACTTAAACCGGATAATATGTCATCCTGGTTTAACCCTGTCTTTAAGCAGGCCTGAAGGCGTGCTTTATTCCGTAGTAAAATATCAAAGCACCAGTCTTTCTAACGAAATAAACTCAATTGATGATGGATGGATGGATATAAGGATGGATGGATGGACGGACGGACGGAACTGACGGACGAACGGACGAATGGACTAACGGACGGACGGACGACGGACGGACGGACGGAACGGACGGACGGACGTACGAACGTACGGACTGACTGCCGGAATAAATCAACAGATAGATAGAAATAGATAGATAGATAGATAGATATATAGATCGATAGATAGATCAGATCGATCGATCGATAGCTAATAGATATCTATATAGCATAGACTAGATGATATATAGAAGATAGCTCGATAGATAGATAGATAGAAGATCGATAGATAGATAGATAGATAACAATAATAGATAGATAACATACATACATACATACATACATACATACATACACATACATACATACATACTACATACATACATACATACATATACATACATACATAGACTAGATACATGATATATAACATAATAGCTACATAGATAGATACATCTATAGATACATAGATAATACCAGATATATACATACATAGATACCTCGATAGATACATAGATAGATACATAGATAATACATAGATAGATACATAGATAGATACATATAGATACCTAGATCAGATACAGAGATAATACATAATAGATCATAGATAGATAGATAGATGATAGATAGATCGATAGCTCGATAGCTCGATCGATCGCTCTATAGCTCGCTAGATAGATCGATAGATTGAGAGATAGATCAGATATCTGATTTCGCTGATCGATCGCTTTATCTATAGCTAGATCCTAGCTAGATCGATAGCTCGCTCGCTCGCTAGCTAAGCTCGCTCGCTCGCTCGCTAGCCGCTCGCTGATCGCTCGCTCGCTAGCTCGCTCGCTCGCTCCTCATCCATACATACATAGATACATAAATACATAGATAGATACATAATAGATACATAGATCGATACATAGATAGAATACATCATATATACATCAGATAGATTACATAGATAGCTACATAGATAGATACTAATACATAGATAGATAGTAGAATAGCAGATAGAGATAGACAGACAACAGACAGACATACAGACAGACAAGACAGACGACGACAGACAAGCAGACAGAACAGACAGACCGACCCAGACCGACCGACCGAATAACACACTTCAACGTATATGAGTATGCAATGTAATCCATGAGTAATTCAATGTTTCATGAACAGATGTTAACCCGAGTTTTCTGGGACACTCTGAAGGTGATTCTATGGGCGGATTGGGCGGAATGCATCAACTGACGGTCTTTTAATAGAAATGAGTACGAAACGAAAAAGACAAACCAAAAAACTTATTAACTGGCAACACCGAAAATGTTTTCACCCCTGAGGGGGCTAAAAAAAGATTTGCCGATGAGTTAGTCTGTTATGTTACGTATTTCGGTCCGCTGTGATGTCACAATTTTCGTAATCTGCCACCTGATTGGTCAATAACAGGCTCTTTCCAATTTACGTTTACTCTCCCCGTAAGTGAAGATTACCTTTGCTTGATGAATAAGTCCAACAAAATCGCGCTTTGGGCAGCAAAATTCTTCACTGAATGATTTCTTTTACAAATACTCAAAATTATATCCTGCTGCTGTATCTCAATAAAATAATCTGATATAATTGATTACATATAGAAAAGCTTCCAGCACTCCATAGAACGACGTCATCATAGGTTTCCAACTCCAGTCCGCAGAGAGTGGTGTGTGTCAAGTTCAACAACTGCGACCGACAGAATACCTGAGACTATCCATGATCGAATATTCACCCTAATCACAGATTTTTTTTTTAACTCTCTTTCATGTCACAATCCACCGAATCACCCTAACAGGCTCTACACCACAAAAAAGCACACAAGGTAATATTGTGGTATTTGTGGTATAAATGATATTACAGAACCTGCAATATTTTTGTGGTAGTTTGTGTATGTTTATCTATCATTTGACAGATAAGCAAGTGTGGTAGCAATTCACTTACATCCGCCCCGACCCGCGCCCAATAGAAGCCTATAACAAACACACAAGGTCCCCTGGGCCCCCCAACTTCTCTTGCAAGCCGCTGTACAATTGTGGCCTATGGTGCACTTTTTGTTTATTACTGTGGTAATAAATTGTAGTAATATTGATGAGTTACTCCAATTTTTGGTATAGTTATTCTTTATCTAACTACTAATCATACACCACAAGATAACACAATCAAACATTTTTGTGGTAGGTTGTGGTCTATGGAAGTGCAAGTATGATGAAAGTTGGTATATTGTGATCTGTAGTCGTCCTCACAATATACAGCCTGCAGTGTAGGGATACATTAGATTATCAACAAAACCTATAAAATGTCTCCAGGGAGAATCAACAAACGCTAACGGAACGGCTAACTACGCTGTTTTGTTTTTTCGTTTCCATGCGCCTCGGGCTTTCAACTCATGGTCAGACTATTGGTCAGTGTGAAGTGGTGAGAGACCAAAGTTGAAGGGGGGGAACAGCGTACGTCTAAATTCCTGACCGTGCAGACGGTCAGCTGACGGAATTTCAGATGCCATACTGTTTGTAGTGTTCATGGGAAAAAGACTTTCTTTCACCAGACAAGCAGATAGGGACATAATTTGCTACTTGTGCTTATGGATAAAAAGTGCACAAGAGTTCAATGCAGCTGTAGAGATACGAAATAGTGAATATAATTGACACTAAATTTTGTCAATTAGATCTTTGCTCACCCTCGGGCTTCGCCCTCGTTGGCGTAGTTTCCGAGGTGAGCAGTTGTTCACTAGTTTGGGTGCAAATTGGTCTATGCTGAACCTCTTTCTTCTTTTTAATAATTGAAATGTATATCATGATATGGTTTATAATAATAGTTATATAATTGTGATGTCATTTATGAAATTTTAAATTTAAGAAAAACTTTTTTAAACTTTTGTTGTGATTGTTGTGTGATTACGATGATGGACAGGACTTAGAACTTTGTTGGGTGGCTTAGAGGAAGGTGACATGACATGTCTTTGAAATTGGAAAGTCTCTCTTCTTTAATTAAATCTGCATCGTGATTGAGTATAAGGTCCGTTCTTGTTCGAAATATTTAACTGCATTACGGTTAGAAGTCTAAATGTACCTGAAATGGGCGGAAAGTTAAACAAAACATGAACGGTTAATCCTTGCTTAAGAATCTTCAGTGAAAAAGTGTTGAAATCTGATCTGAAACTTAAAGGTGCTGGTCCGATGTGTATTGTGTCTCTACTTGATATGAGAGCCTGGCACTTGCACATACATGTACACAACATCAATACAGTGGAGGAAACAAACTTGCGGTTTTGATGCTAGCGCAATAATGCATGTGAAAGCTATCAATACGGTGCTATATGATGGTTAACCACTAAAACGGCGTTTTTTTG
This sequence comes from Ophioderma brevispina, assembly GCA_023653785.1. Lineage (NCBI taxonomy): Eukaryota > Metazoa > Echinodermata > Ophiuroidea > Amphilepidida > Ophiodermatidae > Ophioderma > Ophioderma brevispina. Next base: position 18,258 of record JAMKCH010049761.1, on the reverse strand, counting down.
TTTATCTTGGGAAGGAAATGGATATTTGAGGGCTCAAATTTCACGGGAGGACAATGACGAAAATACGGCCTTTCATCTGAGTTCAAAATCGATACACTTCCGGATAAAATCAGGGAGTACCAAAGACGATTGAGACAAGCACCTTTAAGTCTTGCAAGTCAGTCGAATGGTGAGAAACTAATTTACATATCAAAAGTCCATCGTCGAACTTTCTGCAACGCAGGCCCATCCAAATTTAAATGGGGTCGGTCTCTATCCGTCAACTGGCACAGTTGATGGATAGTTTTTCGATCCAGGTGGTTCGTTCATACTAGCATTTTGTTGCAGCGCGGCAACCCAACGCAAGTTTCCAAATATCGACACAGATTATGCGGGTGCAGTAAAATGTCAATACTGCGTGAACTGCAGTGAGGTGCGGCACCGGCACGCTACCACAGAAGGTTCTCGGCGGTGTTGTTGCCGGTGCTCGGTTGCAGTGCAGTGAGTTTGTGTGATGACCGCAGTTTTTATCTACACAGGTAAAATCCAATTTTGAACATATTTTATATTAATTTAAAAATCTTTTTTGCACTAATTAGTCATAGGGCATTGATACTGAACACAATTCGGTTGTTAACACCGCACTGCGGCACCTCAAAAAGTTAAAACATTTAACTTCATTCTGTGATGTGCACACGGCAAATGTTAACATGAGGTAAATTTGCCGCAGTTGTTGCAGACAACAGTTTTGAAGGCCGGAACGCGACTGCCGGGTGGTTGATCTTGCCGCTTTTCGATGTATCGATCAGTTTTGCGACGGACGGAAGTGGATCGGTAAATTTGCCGCACTTATAAGTTATGCATGATTCTAGCAGAATCTCTGACGATGCGAAACTCAATTCAATGTACGCAAGGATCAAGTAAATGCTACAATACAACCCAAGAGAATCATTTGACAATAGAAACTTGGAGAAACTGGCAAGCATTGAATTAAATAAGACGAAAAATACACGGTCTTGAATGCATCGTCATAGATTCTGCTAGAATCATGCATATAGGTCACCTTCTAAATACATCAATTATCATCGACCGCTTGAGACTCTAAAAAAAAAGACTGAAATACATTAGCGCTCGTTTCTCTGGTGTCCACATACATGTAAACACAGTCCTCTGTGGTCCAGTGGTAAAATCTCACGCCTAGTTAGCAAGAGGACCGGGTTCGAGAGTAGACCATGTATTTTCATCTTTATTTAATTCAATGCTCGCCAGTTTCTCTGAGTTTCTATAGTACAGTACTCAAAATAACATGATGAGTTTACTAGTTGTACAGTACTCAAAACAATGAGTTTAATAAAATCGATAACACTTTTACACTAGAAACAAATGTACGTGTATGGGCCTACATTCTACAAACTACGAGACACCAGACTGTATACGCAAAAAATGCCTGTTGGAAGTCTGATGTTGTACTAAAAATAGTGCAAAGTAAATTGGAGAATATTGTTTTAACCTACCAGAAAACCATTGCAGGTATGACATTAGACTTTCCAGTCTGTATTAACGTCAAAACAGTGCGTCAGAAGTCTCATCACTCTCATGTTGCGCTCAAAATTTAGTTGAAATATTTCAGAAAATGATTTTTGAGACTAGGAAACAATTGCAGAGCTCAAATATAAGCTAAAACTGTACAAGATGCCAGACTTACCAGATTAAAAAAGGCCGTCGGAAGTGTCATGCTGTGCTTTAAAAATCAGTGTTTTGAGACCAGGAAACCAAGTGTGTACAGGTTTATACTCTAAATCTACATGACATCAGACTTCCCAGCCTTCCACCTCCAAGCTAGGCATGTAAACGTAACACAGTTATACCATTACACAAACCAAAGGACTGTGTAACATAAGGAAAATGTGGTAAACGTGTACACGTAGTGGTAAAAAAAGGTCAGCATTGCTGCGAACTGCAAATTTTTTTCTGCTGATGGGAAAACGTCCCAACGGCAACGCAAGGCACATTTGCTTGGGTTGTGGCAATTAGCGATCCTGGGTCACCAGTGACCCTGATGAATTCATCAGATTTGTATGGAATAAACTGCAGAATTATGCAGTTTATTCCGTACAAGTCTGATGAATTCATCAGGGTCACTAGTGGCCCAGGGTCGCTAATTGTCACAACCCCATTTGCTTGAATTGCCGATCGGACTTCAGGACACACTTTTGTAGTGCCTTCTATGCCGGTCGGCTGTGTCGTCGGGGGGGACCTGTGACATGTTAGGGTTAAGACAAACTCTAATAACCTTATTATTATCTTCTTTTAATACAGTGTACATGCGCACTTGAATTAGCTGGACTGATTGGTGACTAGAGCAAGTATTTCATGAACAGAGCATTAGCATTATGTGTTCCGCAGAGGATGCCAGTTTGTATTTCCTTGGTCTCGTCTTCTTTGTAACAGTATTTCTGGTAAGTGGACTATATAACTGTCTTGAAGTAGATCCACATGGAATCAATCATGTGTAAAATTATAAGGCTCAAAAGAAAGAGGAAAGAAACATAAACAAGACCAGGTATGCCTGATTGAGCTGGGCCCTGTGTTATTACATATTCATATAATTGTTTCATATGACCTTTGACCTCTGGGGTGAGACTACCAGTGAATCATGAAGAAGTCCATCTACCTGCCAAGTTTGGGAATTGAAGCTGTCATACTTAAGAGCTAGGAGCATTCAAGATCAAAATATGAGTGACAAGACCAAAATGTGAATAGTAAAAAAGACAACAAAAAAAGATTCCTACGTATAGGCTGTCCATGCACATGTAGGATTCACAGGTTTGTTTCATTTAAAAAAATATACTTCCTTATCTACTTCCCATGCACGTTGTCAAGGTGCTGGTTGGCGGGCATGCAGTTCACCATCTACTGCATGTCCTAGAAATGCCCAGGATATTTAAAACAGTCATTTTGAATTGGCACTTTTCTTCTCTGAAATTTAATCAAACTCTTTCTACATAACCTGGTGGGGTCTACTTGTAGGTCTCAAAAAGTCACAGGGATTTTCACAAATTCTCTTAATTCATTTGCCATCTTGGATTTATCACATTCGGGGCTGGGGCTGTCACATTCGAGATGTGTAGGGCTGTAAATGTTAGGGTGGAGCTATGATTGTAAATGACTGTCATAACCTTTGGACATAAAAAATGAATTGCCCATTGCATCTTGGTATTAGTGATAACTATAGGAAGCATAGTTAGTTATTATTAGGAATGCTTAAATACAGTCAAAATACAGTTTAAAAAAATTGCTCAAACTTTTATATCAATTTCAAGTATGATTGTCACCATAGTGTTCAGATGAAACAAAAAGGTACAAAATGTTTTCTTAAAACACTTTTGTAATCTAAAGGTAGAAAAGCTAGTGTCAATTCTTTGACACAGCTGTTCAGTTGACACAAAAAAGTATGAAGTAATTACTAAAACACTGTTGTAAAAGGTTAAAAGGGCAGTTTCAATTCTTTAAGACCAGCGTATTCACTATTCAATGTGACAGGACACAAATATTTATAAAAACTTGTCTTTCTACTGCAGGTCATCATAGATTCTGGTAAAGCTTGTTTTGCTCCATTCAAAATGTTGACAAAGAAACACTTCCTGTTTTCTCTTTAGACTAATGCAGGTGAGGAATATCCACCTTTTGAACAACAAAGTGTGAGTAAATATGACAACGGCAAGACTCAGTTGACACAGATGCAAGACTACAGTAGTCATCCACGCTATGGACAATGTTGGACCAGTGCATTGGCAAGATTGCAGGAAGGTATGTTGTGTTTCATACCAGAGGGTGTATTGAGTACATCCCACAATGCACCAGTTTTAGGAAATTTTCACTTGAACAAGGTCATGTGATCCCACAAAAAGTCCTATTCTTAACACATAAAAATGTGTTTAGTACAGTACAGTATAGGCACATTTGCAATGCATTGTGGGATTGATTCAAAACACCCTCTGGTTTCATATAGTACTTATAATATCTGCTGGTTTGCAGAGCTTATTATGAAAGTTGAATCAAATTGCATAGATTTTGATGCATGTATTCCAAATTAAAATTATTTAGATCCAATGATATCAAGAGGTTTTCTTTCAGAATATTTTCAAAAGGTAATTGAGTTTCCTAATAAATGGATCAAACTGGGTATGTAAGGTAATTGAACATGCAATTTGGAGAATATTGGATGTGTTAAATTCAACCACTGTTGTGACGTTTTCTAATCACAGGTTGCAAGCAACTGACTGAAGATGAACAGGGTAGGATGGCCCTGTCATTTGCCAACTGTCACCTGGAGAAAGCAGGCTTAGATTCTTACCAATGTAGTGATGATCAGAACCTGACAGGATGCCTACAGCGAATGAAAGGTGACATCAGTGCCTTCAATGCATATACAACATTCTTCACCCATACGCAAGATATATGTTTCTTTCTGCAAAGTCAGGTTTGTATAACTTATAAGTGTGGTTTTTAGGTTGTTTGATTTTAATCAGAAAGACCTTATGGCAGCATGATTTGTGTGTGCGTGTGTGTGTGTGGTGTGTATGTGCATGTGTATGAAAACATTTGGTATACACCAGAGATATAGCTACGCCGACCGGCGGCCAGCACCTGCTCCCACCAACTGGCACAGAAGGTCATTTGGGAGGTTGCCGACCGTCACTTTGCTTCAGTGAAATGAAAAACTACCACATAAATTGGCAAATAAACTCATAGTTTGTCCATGAGTGCCATAAAGTGTAGTAAATTTTAAGATTTTCAACCGGCACTCAGAGTAGCCTAGCTATAACCCTGGTATGCATTTTTAGTTAAAATCTCTAATTTTTTAGTGCAGTGACAGATCAAGTTCATACTTGTTATGGTTATGCATTGGAACAAGGAACATTTTATGTGTGTTGCGCAGATTTGGAGGTCAAAGGTCATTCAGGGGTCAGTTTCTCTATTCACTAGACATGGGCTATCAGAGCACATGAATCCTGTATGAAACTTGACAAATGTTTCCCTGTTTATTACCGCCCTTCCATTCTTTCTCAAAATGTCAATGATGACAAGTTCTCAATCAAGATTTGGAATCAGCAGGTCAATGTTGTCCAGAAACCATCAAAACATTTTGTGTAGACTCTTGTGCACGGTCATACGCAAGGTCTATCGGTCTACCGCTAGACTATATGGTGAATTCCAAGTTGCGCCATAGGGAGCATACATCAGGAATAGCCTGTGCATTTGTTAAATCTTAAAGGCAGAACAACTTTCAATTTTAAAGGTGCATTCATGATTCCAGCGCCTTCTGTTTTATACATGGTTCACTAGATATGCTTGAGAAAAGCTTATTCACAAAGTTTTAGCTGATTCCGATCTTGCAGTTTTGTGTTATGAGCAAATGCTTGTTTCACCGGGTCCCATAGGCCAATGTGCTGTAATTTCTGTCTGTTTACGGACAGAAAATACAAAATAGTAAATTTCTTAAATATAAGACCGGATTTTCACATAATATTAGGTACACATGGATTACTAAGGCTAACGGTTCAGATGATATAAAAATCTCAACTTTTTTGAGGTAAGTCGGGGGACGAGGTTGTGGATCACGAAATGCCCCTTTAATACAAACCTTCCAAAATCTTTTCTGAATATCCAGGTGTGGCATGAACGTACAGAGAATACGGTATCTCGGCTTGCCAGGAGTTCTGAGGATGTAGCAGAACAGCTTGATATGAGCAGCAAACTCCAAGAAGAGATGCTGGAGCAACAGGGTAATTCCTTGAAGCAACAGGAAGAGATCTTGAAGAATGAGGCCTACCTGAAAGAAGCCTTAAGAGCATCAGCAAAAGATTTGGAGGGGTGTCTTTGCTTGGAAAATGAAGCAGAACACAAAGGTTTGTTCCTGGTGATTGTTATTTTTCCTATGATTTACTAAACTCGTGGAAGGTGAATTTGGGCATGGTACACCTCATTTTCCTTTGGTCCTTTCAGCTATATATTCTTTATTCGTGTTTTGCAGTCATGCTCACCCTCAACGAACTAGAATCTCTAAATACAACAACACTCTTTTTAACAGACTGCCACTCTTGTTTATTTCTTTTAACACCTACATTCACTCCCTAAATCCTTTCTACTGATTTTTCATTCCATCTTCTCTTGTTACCCAGATTATTTAAGTGTGGTTGAATCTCGCATATTTAACGTTCTTGTATAATCTGAGTAAAAAAAACGTCGGTCCTCCGCTTTACACTTACATATATACGCAGTACATCCAACACTTTTAAATCTGTTTTTCTTGCCCTGTGAACAGGAGTGGTCTGCATTACCTCCACTTTGACTTCCAGCATCAACCTTTACACCCCCTTCCTCTCCACTTCCCCGATTCAGTGCATCCTCAATCTCAACCCAACCCTCGTACTCTCTCTCTACTGCTTCTTCCATGGCTCTTTGGTTGTCCCCCCCTCTTCATCCACTGAACTGCTCCCGCAAAATTCAAGGGCCCTTCTGAAAACATGCTCATCATCCTTCCTCAGCAGGCACCCACATAGGTGTAAAAATTCACCTTTTTTAAAAAACCCCCTTATTTGTTCGGCAGAGACTTTAATCAATTTTTTGTTTTTTCAACTGATCAGAAAAAAAAAGAAATCTTGCGAAAAAAAGTGGCTTAAAATGCATTCAAAAACAATAATTTCTTCTGCTAGCACATAGCCTTTTTGAACTAAAAAAATGCATATTACTTAACAGCTTAGGGGTTTGATCATACATTAAGGGCCATTTGTGATCCCCAAGCCGCGCCCTCCCCCTCCTGCCCCCCCCCCCCCCCCCACCCCCGACTTCCTCAAAGAATTGAGATTTTTCATATCATACTGAATCTTTGCACATTAGTAATCCATGTGTGCCAAATCTTACTTGTAAATTCGCCCTGTGGTCTGTTTATAAATTAATTTTTGTATTTCATACTCTGTCCGTAAAACGGACAGAACTCATAGCACAGTGGCCTCTGGGACCCGGGGAAACGAGAATTTGATCATAACAACGCAAACCGCCAAGTTGGGATCAGCTAAACAGTTGTGAATAAGCTTTTCTCACAGGATATCCTCGTGAACCCAAGTGAATAAAACAGAAGGTGCTGGATCACGAAATGCACCTACCTTTACAGCAAGACCCAACTTTCTCCTCTTTTTCTGGGGGCCTAAAGGCAAAGTTGAAATTATTTCATACCTTTAATTTCGCGTCAGGTATACTTGCCAACCCCAGCCCCAGTACACTTAATCTTCATGGAGAACTTAAATGAACACTTTCATAACACCCAAAATGCAACATCAAACATGACAAAAATGAAATTTTGGATTACTTATTTGTTTTGCTATGCATTCAGTCTACACGGAGGGGAAATTTTGTGGATGCTCAAAACAAATCACAAAAATGCACCTTAAATTACTTGATCCAAAATTTAACACAACAGGGTTGTACACTCTTGAGACACAATGTTCTTTTTCAAATTTTGCTCCTGTGTCACAGGGCAAAATTACATAATCACAATGTATTGGTCCATAACTATAGCAGATTTGGTGGGCAAATCTTTTAGCTTTTGGAGGGGTCCAATTTAGAAACTTATCGCTATGTCCATTGCACTTATTTTCCAAATCTTTGCTGCAGGATTTGGCTGTGAGTGCTTATTATTGCTTATTATTCCTCAAGCATGCCTGTGATGTCTGTCGCTTTTCTGGGAAACTAGTAAAAAAAAAAAAAAAAAAAAAAATGTCACGATCACTCAACCAGTATGACTTTCATACTTCTACAGTATAATCTGTTTCAGGATCGAAACCCCACTAGAACGACCTTTTGACCGGGTGACCCAAGTTCAGCGGTTATCCTGGGAGAGTTCTCCTGGTTTAACTCCTTCTGGTTTTATTTGCTTGGGCTATATTAATCTCCTTACACCTGCCACTCTACACCCCACGTACCAGCATGCAGGGCTGATGATCGTTTATTGTCGTAGCTGTTGATTGGTTGTGAGAGAAGCTATTCAGTGCTACAGATACTTCAGATCACCTAGTAAGTTCCTGTTTTATTGAGCCTAAAGAACCAAAAGGTTTTGTCTGAATGTGTTACAGTATCATCATTTTTCAAGTAAAAATATTTTTGATTTCTGTATGTATCTAGATAAAATTTTCTAGGAAGAAAAGTACCTTATTATCATCTGCAAGAGAAAAATGGAATTCCCCTAGTGCTATATTGAGATGATGCAACTGGTGTTGACATGATCAGAGACATTTCTATAAAAGTTACATACATAGCTGGGACTCTTCCATGGGGTTTCAGGTAATGTGGCAAGATTGCAGAATTGGCAAGGGCATATAGCCCGATTTAATTATGTAAAGCTTTTTAATCTTGTTTGGAATGCCTTTCAGCAAAACCCGCCATCTGTTTTTCACTGCTGATTATTTCAATCTGTTTTTGCTGTGAGACAGCCCTTAGGTTCCTGTGTGAAAATTCTTATTGTGGAACAATAATGTAGGCCATTTTCAATCATAACTTCCAAAAACCAACCATCCTTTAGCCCTAGATGTTAACAGGGTAAATGGATCCTAAATCCCTAAGAAAAAAAAGAAATCCCAAATATGAATTTAAGGATTATGCTAGGGTGGTTGAGTGCATATTTTAGCACTTATTTTTTAATGAAACACGAGTAGCACAAGATTATCAAAACCACAAGCAGGCCCCTGACATGACAGCAACCACAGCATGATCGCCGAAGGGCAAAGACCCCAAGGCCAAGTGGAGTAAGGCATCTTCTGGCACAAATAGGTAAATACTCATGTGGCAAGCCATAATATGTCAAGTAATATGTTGCCATCGTAGGGGGAATGTACATACTAAATAGCTACATATGCAAACATTATCTTTCAACCAAGACTTTTCTTAACCACCAATGTTGAATTCCCATTTGTAACAAGAAATTTGCCGCCAGACTGGGGTGGACTGTAGTATCACATTTGGTTGATTGCAGTGCCATATGCTTGGTGTATCTACACATGTCGATCAATTTTTTATGACACTTATATCACAGTGTCATGGGTAGTGTCCCACAGGTAGGATTGTTTGTGACCCTCATGTGAGCTTTGTCCCCCACTCTTGAAACCGCCACGGATAGTTTCAGAAGATTTATCATAGGAAAATAAAGAAACAACAAACCACAATTTTTTTGCAAAAAGGCTCTATCACATTAGAGGGCACTATGTACATTGTGTCGCAGGACCGAGACTGTAGCAAACCATAGCGTAGCCTTGATGAAAGGCTTGTATTTTTGGAAATTATTTAGGTATTGTCTACTTAGTTAAGAACCCTTTTTGTCAACTAAGTTTGAATCTTACCCAAGTTCTTTGTTTGCCATGACAGAGCATGTAATTATATGAGAGGATGTGGATTTGTCGTAAAAGTCTCTGCCTCATTGCAATCCTATTTTATTTTGATATGTTCCCTACGCTACAAAAGACTTCCTCACAAATCAACTACAGTTACTACTGGACATCATAGACAAAACTCCTGAACCCAGGCATAACTAGTAGAAATATGATTAAGAAACTAAATTCTTAATCTTAAAACTCTGCCACTCAGCATTAAGCTACAATCTTGTACCTATTAGCTCCTTTGAACAGTTGTTACATACTCAGCAGCTTTGAAAGAATATAGGCTTGAAGCTTGTGTGTTTCAAAACAAAATGCCTTTGAAGGCCACAGCTAATAAGATTTAAAAAAGCCCAACTGAGCAATTCCTGCGGTGTCGACAATCTTTTACTCCTTATTATATAGGGAGGATAATCGGATTTTTTTATTCACTCAGGATTTGCTAAGTCTGAACTTAATTCTTAATGGATACAAAGGCGATAGTCGCTGCGTGCAACACATGAATTGGATTAAATGGTTGACTATTCTTTTTATAATTTGCTGATGATATTTCAAAAAACTTTTAATTGTGAAATTACAAACCTAACATGTTCAAAATTAAGAAAAAGATTATAGATTTCTTTAACATAGGTAAGAGCGAAATAGGGCGAGAGAGGATGGGGCATGTCCCCACCTAAAATCTCCTCCTTGTCCCCTCTATCCCACACTAGATTTTGCAATCAATTCCTTACTCTTACTTCTGAAATGAAGTCCTCTTGTTAGGATCCATGACACGAATCTTGGTGTAGATTCTTATCCACTAGTCTACAAAACATTAGCGATATTAGCGAAAAATCATTTTGTATTTTTTTTATTAGAATACGTCCTCTTTTTCCTATTTCTGTTTTAAACCAAAACGGACATTCCTACGAGAACATCCATCCTTAGTACCAAACATGATGTCCGGCCCTGCAGGCTTCCAGTCAACCAATGATAGCCATGGGTTTCTCCTGCAATTAACCAATCCTAGGTCATCCCATTAACAATAAGGCAATTGATGTCCAGATTCACCACTGGAAATGTAATGTATTGGCATAGTTTTAAGGTGGGTAACCCGATCGACAGCTTTGTCCTCCCACTCTACCTCCCATTCAAATTAAGATTATGGATGGGAAGAATCAGGGTTGCAAAAACTGCGGGAGCTGGGAGCGCTGCTCGCAGGAAATGATAGAAATGTCTTGTAAGTATCTATGTGAACATTGCATGTGCTTCCTACAAGGAAAAACACTTTTTTGTACCCCCCCGGGAAGAATGTCCTGCGTATTTTTTCTCATTACCACCCAGTGAAATTGAAGGCCTCAGAAATGTTTCCTTTTGAGGTTATGAACAAAACATGGGAGTTTTTGATGACACTTATGAATTCAGAAAAAACCGTGCACGGAATAAAAGCCAAATGTTAGTCCGTTAAGGTTCTGAATTCATAAGTGTGTCAAAAAAAAGTGTGTCAGATGGGTCAGGTTATGAAAAACTCCCACAAACATCCCCAAATGCAAGTGAACACACTAGATCGCACTTGTCCTATGGGCCAATTGGTACACATAGTCATCTATATCCAATGGTGGACCATTTTAATTAAAAATTGGTAATCTATGTTTTGTTGATATACTTTCGTGAGGCGAGAAAAACATCATTTGAAAAAATTAGACCATGATTGGTTACCCACCTCTACCTTTAATGGAATAAAATGAGTGAGTTAAATTAATTCTGTTAGGATAAGATCAAATTTGTTTTTAAAACCTCCACTTCAGCCCAGAATGCAATGATTTTTGTTTGTTTGTTTTATTTCTTCTTTGCCTGGGTTACTCATTTCATGGTGTTATAAATATCTCTTGGTCTGCCAAGAGGCCCAGGCGGTCACATATAAAATACCATCAAAAAACACATAAAAGATTGATAAGTAATATTAAAATATATAATTAAATACAAAACAAAACTATAATAAGATTTTAAACCAAATCAATAAATAATAGTGATAATTAGCATAGGTATGTAACAAAACCATTAACCAATATGTAAATTACCAATGAACTACTTCTATCAAACTTGATTACTATCCAATTGCGATAAATACTAAAATAGGCAAACATCATGTAGGTATGTTTTGTTTAAAGAGGGAATTATTCCCACAATCAATAGTATTGAAATAGAGTACAAACATCTTAAGGATTACTACATGTGGATGATTTACATGAAATTAGTATGTGGTAATAGTGGACACTTGTATTGTGCATGTCATCTGTCATCATGCTCGCGATTAAGTACCTCATTGGCATATTCGTTCTGATTAGCTAATAACAAAAGGCAGCCCATGCTCTATATTCACAAATATTAAACGCAATTTGGAAAGGAAAAAGCATTTCAGGATATCGATTGAACCATAAAACCAAAACATAAGATATTAGAATTACAAATGTAGCTTGTAGCTGCGTTTATCCCAAAATGCTACTCTGGAGATAAGTCCAGTGTTAAACTGAGTTCTCAAACTGTTAATTGAATCATTAAAGAGTGCTTCTGCTCACCAGTTTCCATATCCCAAATTCCAGGGCCTTCAAGATTGGTGCCTCCGCTCTGATGAGGGCGCAATAGTGAGAGCGATCCTGATGACATATCAACCGAGTCAACCCATCCTATTAGACCATGAATGATGATGATAATGACCGCTAGATAGCTTATACAGCACGACCTGAGTAGGCGTATATGGCTAGACAGGGTGCAACCCTAGTTACCACAAGATGATTCTACGCTAGGAAGCGTAATTTCACTCCACCTGATGTGCCAGAAGGGAGGAGTAGGTTTAATGCATCTACACTAAAGCTTAGGTGAGAAAAAATTAACGGCGTAGACAAGAGAAAAAAGGTTCATCTCAGCTTCTGCACGCATAGGTGTTAAAAAAAATCCCATCTTTTAGGCGACAAAATTAAAAAAAATCTGGTTTTAGGGGTGGTCGGTCGGGCGATTGTTTTTTTCATTTTTCATTTAAAATAGGTCTAAAAATCGCACCAAAAACGTGGGAGAAAATGGGGAAAATGTTTTAAAAAAGAAGTTTTATAATATATTTTGCCAAAGTAATCAATTATGGCTAAAAACAATGCTGATTTTACTGATTTGGCAAAACTCAAAAAAATCTAAAAAAATGCAAAATATGGGTCGGTCGGGCCCGTAAACAGGGGTTTTAAAAATTTGTCGCCTTACCATATTGTGGATTCTTAGGTTTTCAGATTCTTAACTGACACCATTTTTCACATATTCTTTGAAAAGTTAGATCTGAACAACTAAAGATGTGGAATGTTGTAAATTATATGAAAGTTTTTCTGTATATACCACCAACCTGGCTGCCGTAAGAAGTTTGGCGTGGATACCTTTCGCATGGCATCTGAAAAAAAATAAAGTGTTTTATTTTTTTTACGTTTTTCTTTTTTTATTTATTGATTATATATAATTGACATGTAGACCGACCATTTTTGCAAATTAAATGACATTTTGGGCAGTAAATTTGAGGCAATAATCTCCGCGTTCATCAATTTATTTCAGTGGCCTTACTATGAGCTTTACTGACTATAGAGCATCTTGTGTGGGCATTGTGATGTATCTCTCCATGTAGGGATTCATTAACGAACGATTTATGCACACTAATGTGAAAATTTAGTCATTGGGATTTAGCTTTACTTTGGTAAGATAGTTGTTGCATTTACCTAGGTGAGTTTTTAACTGTGAAGAAACATGATTAAAGGTGGCCGTTTTCTGGAGACTACTGTGCTAAAGTGAGGGTTAGTTCTTTTTTAACCAGAAGAGATAGATCTGAAATTTGCTCAGTGAGCTATGGGGATGAGACTAATGATATCACAATGCACCTTAATTTAACTTGACATCTGAATTAAATTATGTACTATTTTTGTTATATTCATCCATTTTAAGCATTTTTAGCCCCACTCTGGAGACAGTAGCGGGAGGGAAGCAGTACTGGTAGCGGCAAAGAAAGATTTAGAGGACCTCCAAAAAGGAAGCAAAAACAGATACTCCAGGGAGTCCACTCCTATGAATTTTAAGAGATAAAAATGTGATTGCTGCTATGTAATTGTGGATGTTGACTACGTTCAAGGACAAGAATAAACAAGTTTTCTTCTCTGAAGACCGTGCAACATTTTGTTTCAAAATTGGTCTTTAGCACATATTTACTTTTTTTTAGGTTTTTACTCAATTGAAAGATTTTTTGTTTAAATTTTCAGAAAAAAAAATGAAAATTCGTCCGTGAAGCGGCACAGAAAAAGCAGACAGGAAAAAAAAGGGGCCAAAAAAGCATATAAAAAAAATAATTAAAAAATCCCGCATTCACTTAAATTGTTCTAAAAAAAAAACCGCATTTGCATTTTCACATTTCTTCTGAGACAAACTATTTTTGTTTTTGGACCTAAGCTCTCAGGAGCTGAGAACTACAATCATTGTTTTTAAAAGTTAGTTGACCCCTAATTTGGATTAAATGTGATGATCCTCCTTTTTGGATCCAGTAAATTCATATGAAGGAAGTTAAGAGGAAGCGCTTAAGCCAGGCATAGAGTATATAATGAGACTCCTGGTAAACCAGCACACAGAAAATGTACTGGAGCTGTACTTGGAATGTACTTTTCTTGAAAAGTATAACATAGCGTACTTGAAATGAGATTCTGTCATCCCTTCGGCGTCATGCGTATCATGACAAGTGCTGTCCTGCAGAGATTCCGTGTCCAACTTTGATCACTATTGCACCGACGGACCTTAGTAGGTAGCATCTCAACGATGTAAATATAACCCCAGACCCGAAGATTCTCCCGCAACAGCGTAACCAAAATCAAGGGGCCAAAAAGTTTATAAGGAGCTATACACACTTCATTATCAGAGTTTTGAGCACCAATATTTGGTTTACGTATAGTCGTATTTGGCAAATCCTTAATGCATATTATGAACACGCGGATTTACGTTCGTCACACTTTAGCGGAGTGAAAACAACAATAACACCCGATGCCACATGCTATCCCTCGGACTCAAATATCTCGTTTCCTAAGCAAAATTAACAGGGGTCATCGGTAGACTTTTTGTGGCATTAGAATGCAGAATCTTTTTAGATGCCATGGTTCTTCCATCGATGATTTTCGCATAATTATTGCCAGAAAATCGGTCGATAGGGGACAATGAACACTGGGGAAATGAAACATGTAAACATAACGCGTGACGCACACATTTGTAGGTCGTGTGCTTGTGCATCAACAGCGACAATGCGCAGCTGGTTGCGCAAAAAAAAGATGGCGCGCGAGGGGTGTGAGAGAAATCGGTTACGCTGCGGCCTATTCAATAACACGCGCGATTCCCCTCTTGGTTTATTATTCCAGATCTGTGGTAGCACTTCATCTGGTAAGAGATGCAAATCTGAGGTCAAAGGTCAACCTCTCTAACTCACTCGGCTTTCAAACAAGTTAATGTCCAGCTTACTCTTCAGAGTACTAATAGGTCTTCTACAAATATTTTTCCCGACAGGCAGTTACATCGCCATACATTTACGACACAGGCGAGGTAGTTATACTCCAAATCCAATGTTGACAATCAGAAGATGTGAGGACATTCATAGAGCAAGTGTAAGCATTCCACCAAAGGACTTAACGGTAACCAGAGTGGACCTGTGAGGACGTCTCAACATCCAACAGATCACAAGGCAGGAAGGCACAGCCGTGTTTGGGAGAGGTTGTAAGCGATGTTCTTCAAGTGTCCCAGGTTCGTCTCATAGATGATGAGATGTGAGTCACTCAGAAACATAGGTGTGAATAAAGGTCAGATCTTAGAGGATGATTGAAAACAGTGACAATGTTGAAAATGGAAGAGACAGAGAAGAGATATAAATTTAGAAAACTCCCTTTATATTTCACATAGTTTGTATGAGCTCGTCGAATTCATGAGATGTCAGATCATCTTACAACTAGAGATATAAAATTGAAAAAATATTTTTTATATGGCAGTGTTTTTTGTGAATTGAATCCCTAATTCATGAGAGTCAGACATCCAGGAACTGTGGTATATCATTTGTCAGACATCTAAAAGCTGATGTAGATCATGTTCAGACAAGGGAACTGATGTGAATGAGATGTTAGACATCTGGCAACTGGGTATGATATGAAAGCAGTTATCTAAATCTAAGACCTTGGTATGCTATGAGATATTAGACATCTGAGAATTTGTATTCGATGAGATGTGCAGATATCTTAGACTTGATGTTTGATCACTGTCAGATTTGAACTGTGATAATAAAGATAATTTCAGTTGAGAACTGAGGTAGGATAAATGTCAGTCTTGAGAATTTACACTTCTGGTATGAGATGTTTCAACTGATATCATAAACTGAATTGGCTACACAACATGAATTTGGTGTTTGGGGAAGTGAAGGGACTGACGAACATATGTTGATAGGATCAAAACTGGCAATCCAAGGCACCTGTTTGACTTCAAGTATTGTAATGGGATGCCAATTTGGGGACTATCTTAACTGTAGTTTATACTTTTTATTGGTGTCGCCTTCATGTTATTTGGTTTTTCACTTGGATGGGATGTGATGTACTGAACTTAAAAGCCAAAGATAAAGTGGTAGTAGCTACCCTTATTAAGTTAACTGTTTTCTGTTTCACTGTCGAGAAAGCTTCAAAATTGGGTAAATTAGTGCAAGAAATTTAAAGGAGCAGGATCCCCGGGGGGAGTGACTTCAGTAAATGTATTATATTTATTATCATCATGAGTTGCCCGGTATGTGAAAAAAAGGTACCAGATTTGTTAGCATAAGTGGACGGACTTGTCTCGCCTTTAGGACATAGTTTGGCATTTTGTCACTAAATCCTTATATCTTATGCATGCAATCTGCAGCGTTAGCTCTGCAAAAATGTTGGCCTCAATCCATGCCACTTCAGTCGTATCGTTTTCCTGGATAAACATGGAACCAGTCTAATATATCGACGTGAAAACTTTTAATGAAATACACAAATAGAAAATCACACTATAAACAATTTCCCATGATATGCTTAAGAACTACTTAGAACTCAAGGTGAACTCTCGGCAAGGAAAACTTTACCAATGACTATTATAATCTTTACCTCAATTCCCTAAAATGGGTGTAATTCAACAAGTGACATTTTGTTTAGTAACGACTCTTAACTGCTGCTTCACGGGCGATTGATTCCCTGGGGGTTCTCACATTGGGATGTAGTCTAGGCCTGTTCTGCCTATAAGGCCCGCATTTTCAGGCTCTTCAGTTCAGTGACCCACATTTTAGGACTTTCAGTTTCCAGAAAACCACTACTTTTTAGGTCCAAAGCCATATTCTACCCAAATTTTATCTTTGAAACACTCAAATGTAGCTGGAAATTGGGGGGAATCACAATCTTTTTTCTGCTCTGAATTTTTGGAAAATCTACCTCCGGAGACCCCATTTTTTGGCGCCTCAAATCAGCTCACGTACTTTCACTTTGTAAATCCGGGTCGGCACAGACCTACCCAACTAAGGGAGTAACCCCCCTGGATTTGATCCTCCCTAATATGACCGACAGTTGGCTTGTATTTAAGCCAAGGCAGCCATGTGAGTTTAATAGAGATCAGTTGATGTTTTACAGGGGGGTATTCTGTCTGACCTGATGTTTGAAGGTGAGTCGCTGCTGTTGGGGTTGTCGTGTTTTATAACATGCAATTTGATCAAAACGCAAAAATTTACATGGATCTAATATGCAAACAAAAGTTACAGCAGTTGAGAGAAAACTCAATAATATCAAGTCTGAACTGCAAGAAGGAATGGTATACAAATACTTCATGGTTTTAAGAGGGAAAATAGGACACCACTTTTTTTCCCTGAGGTTTACTATAAGCCTATGGCATCACCAAACCCAAAGGGTGAGGGGTGATGCCTGTAGCCAGAGTACCAAGGGGAAATAGAGTGCCTTATTCCCAAGTATAAAACATGTGGTATTTTAAAGGTGCAACGAGAGATTTTTACATAAGAGGTGTCTCGAAAAAATGTGAGGAAAAATTCTGATTTTGAACTATTGTAAAGCGTTCCTAAAAAAGATTTCCCCATCTGACAAGGATAAGCTGAGAAATTGTTCTTGTACCAAATGGTGAATTGAAATTCTAATTTCGTATAGGAGCAAATACGAAATTCAGCCTATGTTTTTATATTGAAATATAAGAAAATCAAAAATCGACTTTGTATCTCTTTTAAGACGGTCTCTGTAGCCAAAATATAAGGTAAGAAATCAATTAAGTGTCTTAATATATATGAAATTCTATATGACACAATATTTGGGTCCTCAACATCTCTCGTTGCACCGTTAATACACCGATTGTGACTCGGGATGAGTTGTAGGGAAACAGACCCACATTTTTTTCCCAAGGAAAGAGCACTTGTAATGGAATTGGCCAATAAATGGCAGATAAAATAGTGTATACCACAGCTTTGGATTTTTTAATTCTTTAAAGCAGTTTTGAAAATCCCTGTATTCCATATCAGTAAAGTTGTGATGCGGAAATTACTTGCAGTCAATGCAAATATGAGAATAGTGGTATTTCTTACAATGACTAATTTGGGTTTTACTGTGATCTGCATATGCCAAAATATAGAGGTCTAAATTAGAATATAGAATGTCCAATTATAATATAGAGTATCTAAAAGGTCAGACTTCTTCAGCTTCGCCATATTCTTACAATTGTATCTGATTGGCTAAATGACTGATACATCCTTCTTTGGAACCAATCAGCGTGAAGCCTTTCTCATAGGGTTAGAATATTGAGATAAGATTGTTAAGTATTG
>JAMKCH010049760.1:0-17334 GCA_023653785.1 Ophioderma brevispina | reverse complement strand
TCCTCCGTGCTGTGACGTCAGCGCGAGATTTGACGGTCGCACCAGTACACCACGCGCGCTGGCTTAAAACGAAGGCGTTTATACACGCGCGCACAAAGACGGCATATCTTGACACGTACGTAAAAGCTGCGTCAAGGTTGTGAGATCACTGCACGGAGTTAGATAAATGGACTATAGTGTCTTTAAGTACTATAATGATTATAACTGCTGATAGATTTTTTGTCCCTGTTTGGTTTATTAAACAAACCAAGCTGCAGGCAGGTAACACAGTGTGCTAGATCATAGCATGGTTAGGGGCAATCAATAATTAAAATGAACACACTCAGAAAATGGATAGGGCTGTGGAAGTTGTATTTTTAATACTTTAAGAATTTTAATTGTTTTTTGAACACCTATTACGAAAATTGGCAAGAGACGTGTATGCACTGTCTGTATGTCATGTACCCACACACATATAGAGTGAGAGGGAAGGGGGAGAGAGAGAGAGAGAAATGATACCACCTGTGATTATCAATTTTGATCCTTTATTTATACTTTGTATATTTACTTAGGCTCAGCTGCAACAGTTACGTGACATGGGAATTGCAGACGATGCCAGGAGTCTGAGGGCGCTCCAGTCCACCGGGGGAGATGTGCAAGCAGCTCTAGAACTCATATTTGAAGACAGATTTTCTTCGTAGCTCAAGCAGTGGTTTCATCTGTGTAAGAATTTACAATGAAGCTGCATATTTGCATTCCTAATAGCTTTGTTGATCAACTAAACATGCAGGGTATGAAGGTTTTGGCATAATTGCATTATACGCCTCACAACCACACTGTATCATATGCTTTTAACATATTCCATTAACAGAATAAAGCACATGATATATCATTGGTGCAAAGGGTATAATGTAATTATGCCAAGTTTTTAGCCAAACAACTTTGAACATCAGTTAATGTATTGATAGAAGTATTTTACAGAATGAGTGTTCAATCAACAAGACTTAACAACCTATTATTTATCAAGATTTCATGATTATTTGTCAAACTGATGGTGATGTTAAAATTAAGATTTCTTAGCTGGCCCCCTGCAATACCCCTTTCGATGGTGTACCCTCAAATCCAACTTCAAAATATGCTCATAGATTATGCTATAGTTGAAAATGTCATTCATTGAATTCTAAGAAAAGAACAGATGGGAAGGACATGCCATCCTAAGAGCAACAGATAATTCAAATCGGCATCAACATCCGGCCCGATAGTGCTAGTCTTTTCAAAGACTTAACGGTAGGAGGGCTCTATTATGCGTATTTGAAAAATCGAAAGTACTGATTTTTGCCCTGATGTAAAGCTTTCCATCAAAAATATCCCCATCTGAAAGGATTAAGCCGAGAAATGTTTCTTTGGACAAAAATTGTGAAATTTTTAATTTCGTATAGGAGCAAATACGAAATTCAGCCTATGTTTTACATCGAAATACAAGCAAATCCAAATCGCCTTTTTTCTCTCTTTTAAGACATTTCTGTAGGGAAATACAAGGCAAGAAATCTATTGAGTGTCTTATCTATATGAAATTACTATTATGACACAATATTTGGGTGCCTCAAAATCTCTTGTTACACCTTTAAATCTAAATGACCGTTACTGGAAATAATTGTTTTGCTGCGGGTTAATTCACTAACCCTGACGGATGTTGAAATCAATTATTTCAAAATTATCATGATATTACTAAGATTGATTGAACTAAGGTTTTGTGATGTCACTGGGACCGAGATTGCCATGGTAAATGCACATAGCAGTTCCCCAAATTACTGTTTGGAAATTCCTAATGCCCAAATTGAGCAGGTCGTGTCCTATCCCCTGGAAAAGAAAAATAATTTCAACAGAGGGCTCACTTCACTGATACTGCTATTTGCTATTTGAAAAGTGTGTATTTGGATTAACAGACAGAAACAAGTTATCAGCACACATACTGTAAAGTGTTTTTGTATAATTTTAAAAAATGACTTTTAAACTTAATTGGTTTAAGTCGCATAGTGAATGCTCTTTTCTGAACAAGAAGTGTCAATTTGAGTCATCTTTCTTAAAGATGCCTTATATCCCTGATTTATGTGTATTGATGTTCTCCACTTGATATGAGAGCCTGCACTTGCACATACAAACCCACGTACCCGTGGGACACAAACCCTGCGGTTTTACGGTATAACGCAATAATCATATTGCAAAGCCCTATGCAATACTGGCTAAATTTGAGGGGTTAACCACGAAAACGGTGGTGTTTTTCTGTTTATATCCTTGGGACAGAAATGGGATTTGAGGGCTCAAATTCATGACGACAATGAGCAAAATAGGCCTTCATCTGATATCAAAACGATACTACTTCCTGGTAATGGGGGGGGGCAAAGACGATCGGACACGCACCTTTAAGTTAATCAAAATAATTAAAACATAAATTTTGAACCATTCAATTTAAAAAACCAAATATATTTATTTTTTTCTGTTCTTTTGATTTTTTAGTTTTAAACAACTGTTTTTTTTTTACTAATACCCCTTGTAAAGATCCTAATCTCCACTTGATATGAAGCCTGGCACTTGCCACATACAACCCCCCCCATCAAGTACCCGTGGTAAACAAACCTGCGGTTTTGACGGTAAGACGCAATAATGCATATTTCAAAGCCATATTCAATACACTGGTCTAAGATTGGATGGTTAACAGAACCCACTAAAACGGTGTTTTGTTGTTTATCTCTTGGGAATGAAAATGGATTTGAGGGCTCAAATTTCAAGGACGACATGAGAAAACATACGGCCTTTTTCATCTGATTACAAAATCGATCTACTCCTCCGGGGGAAATGGGGGGGCAAAGACTATCGGAACAATCTCCCCTGTTAAGTTAAGCAAAATAATTAAAACATAAAGTTGAACCATTAATTTAACCAATAATCAGTTCTTGGCATAATACGATTAAGACTGTACAACCAAGTTTAACAACCAACTGTTTTTTTAACTAAATACCCATTGTAGTAGTAGTAGTATAGTAAAACAAAGTTTTAAACCGGTTTTGTCCCCGCAACCCGGGGGTGGGCCGATTCACCTCACATTCGTAGCAATCGCCCTTACTCCTCCTTCCACTTCGCCCCGATTCAACGCATCCCAATCCGCCACTCCACCTCAACCCAACCCTCCTACTCTCCTCCTCCACGTGCTTCCTCCATGTCCTCCTTGGTCGGCCCCTCTTCCTCAAACGCCACCCCCCTCATCAAAAGCCCTTTTTTTAAAAACATGCTCCTCATCCTTCCTCAGGCACGTGCCCATACCATCTTACGCCATTCGCCTTCGCCAGTCGGTCAGACGCCTCTTCCAAACCAATCTGCAATCAAATCCTCAGTCTTCTTCCTATCCATCAGCTTCACAAAACCACAATTGCTCTCACACCAGTGCGCTTTCTTCCTGCCCTTCTCAAAATCCCCCATCTCATTTTCACACTCAGGCACCATTTCTCACTTCACTCGATCCCATAACTACGCACATCATCACTGATCTCACCCAACTCTGTACACCACCTTTCAGCTTCAAATGAAATCTTCTCCCAAGTAACACTCTCCACATTCTCTAAACTTCACCCACCCTAACCTTACTCTAGCCCGCTGTCACTGCCGCCTCACATCCACCACCGCACTAATCCTGTCACCTAGGTATGGGAACTCCTTCATGTTTCCACCTCAACACATCAGCAACACACTTTTCCACCTCCTTCCCACAACCCTCAAGCTCCCTCTTGCCATCTTTCACACCAAAGTCCCTCTTGCCAAACTTGGGGTCACTCTCCTTCATCTTTGTGCATCTCCCATAATCCCATTCCCTTCCCACATTTCCACACCCACACTGAATTTGCCCTCACCCTCTTTCACATATTCCACATGGGTCACCTTACTCCCTAACACCTCCCCGTCCTCCCTCACTCACCATCACTTAGTCTTCCCAAGTTTACCTTCAGGCCCTTCAGACTCTCAAATGTTGCCTTCTTCCATTCCCAAAACTGTCCCTCAGTCCCTCCATTTGTCTCACACATTAAAAACTAAATCATCAGCATACAGCATCGCACTCTCAAACCTTCTTTTGGCACTCTCCGTACCACCTCCACCACAATTGCAACACCCAACGGCGGACAACACCGAAAGCCCTGATGCACCCCACCTTCACCTCAAACTCCTCACAGACAAAACTCATGACCTACTCTAACTCTGTTTTTTGCTCCTTCATACCGACTCCATCATCTGCTGCTCTCTAACCACCACGTCTGGTATACCCCTCTTCCTTCCTCATTGCCCACTCATCACTTTCCTCGGTACGCTATTAAAGGCCTTCTCCAGGTCTTCAAAGCACATTACAGCTTCTTCCCTTTTTGACGTGATATTCCTCTTGCACCTCCCTCAAAATGAGAACCACTGCATCTATCGTTCCCTTCCTGGCATAAACCCAATTTGCATCTCATCCACTTTCACTATCCTTATCCTATCCTCCGAATTCGTCTCTAGTACCCTCTCACCGATTTTCATCGCATGCTCCAACAGCTTCACACCCCTATATACGCACCACAGCCTCATTGCATCCCCTTTTCCCTTCAAAATTGGAACTAACCACTCAACCTCCATCTCCACCGTCATTCCTTCTCCATCTAACACCCTCTGACACAACCCTCATCACATCCAATCCCTACTTCCACTCGCAATAATCACTTGTAAAGATCCTAATTTAAAATACATTTTTACATGTACCAAACCAAATAAGAACGTCGTCTTAATAAGAACATAACTATATATAACAATATATAGAATAATATTGTTTTAAACTAAGATAACTGTTAGTCCTGTAACCAATAAGACTAAAATAAGATCTCAAAGTTTGCCTCATTCAAATTGTGGTCCATGGTTGTCTCACATTAATTGGCAAGTTTTTCTGTTTTTTGCATTAATACAACAATAAAAATCTGGGAAACATCACTTTAAATTAGTTTTTAAAAAAAAGCAAAAAATAAAAAAAATAAAAAAAATAAAAAAAATAAAAAAAATAAAATATTTGCCATTTTAAAGGTTTACCATCAATCTTCCTGCATAGTGCCATTTTTTCAAGTTTGGGGTATAGTTAAAAAAACCCAACATTTTAAGCAAAAGTAGCCAGGATTTTCTTCTCTGTTAACATTTCCTTGATTGAAACGGTATGCATAAATTAATCATTTTCCTGCCAAGGATTGAAGTCTCTTTTTGTCACAATTCATCATCATAATACCAAAAATGCCTAATTTGTAATTGCTAAAACAATACGTGCTTTTACATAGAGCAAACATACACTTTCACTTTCAACTGAAATTATCATCAGCATTTCCCCTATTATTCAATTACCATATGAGTTATATGATTTGCAGTAAAACATTTTTTTTTTTTTTTAAGCTTAAAGACACTATCATTGATTTGCTAAATCAGCAACATCGAAAAAATCATCAACAATCAGATTTTTGCATATACGAACAGTACAGGTACCTAACATACATGTACCCTGCAAATTATAAGACCAGAAGCAACCTAATAAAGGACAGAAGTCAGAAGATTTAGTCATTACTGTCCGAACGACACTTACTAAACACGTAATTGAATGGAACATCTTATCTTGGAACACTGTCCTTTTATTCCTTTTCTGTAATCTACGCTGTAAAAAGTAACTTATGAGAATTCTACAGACTTATCCTCCTTCACTTTGAGCTATTCCGCAAATTTCAAATATTTTTCAAATCACTGAGAGTGTCTTTTAAAGAATCACATTTTGCATTGATGCTCACAACTTTACCCCTTTATATTGGTTCCAGCTCATAACATCAATAGAGGGCATGCTCTTTCTCGAAATTCCCCATTTTTGGTAACGTTTCATATAGAAGTCTCATGGATGCAAATGAGGTATTACACCAATTGATTCCGTCATGCGCTGTATGACAATTGTGCATTTAGCCGCTTGATGGAATAAATGGCATTACCTCATTTGCATCCATGGGACTTCTATATGACACGTCTACCCATTTTAATGGTGTAGATTAGGGTTAAGCAGTTTAGCTTATTTGCTAAACTTGATTTAGCAAAAATTGAAAGAGTGCATTTTGGCATTTTGGCATTGGAATTTTTAATCACTTATAAGCTTTGAGAAATGCTTTTATTTAGCCTGAACATTATAATAATTGTTTTTCATATCTGTGTCATTTTGTCATTTTGAAGGTGAAACGTCTAGTTGAGTAATGCTGCTAGGTCCCGAAAAGCATCAACTTTTATTTGGTCAATATCTCATGTCTTAATACTTTGTCTACTAGACCAGCTACCACCACAACAAAGCTGAGGAAAGTTTTTTTTTAATCCTGATCTCATGTCCTGAATTTTCAAGCATTTTGTAAATTGCTAGGTTATTTGCATTTTGTAATATTCGGTTATAAAGAACTCTTTTCATGAGGCAAAGCTTGTTGTCAGTTGGTTGGTCATGTGCTTACTGGACTAACAACGTGATATAAAGAAATAATTTATTAAAATTCCTCTGAATAGACATTGGGACATACATATACTCTGTAACTTGTCCTTTGGAAAAAAAAAATATGATTTTTTCATTTGATTACTCTAATTGATTAACTCTACGATGACTTATAGTTGAAGCTTTAAATTGGAGGTTACACAAATCAGACACTGCTTAATTGAAGGTTTCTGTGCATAATTCTGAATGATTTTAGAGGAAAAGTTATCTAATTGTGTTTTCTTTTTGGGGGGGAATGCAGAGTGTAAATGAAACCCATCCCAGAATGCATTGTGTTTTTAGTCGTAGGTGTTCTTACTGGGCTTCCCAGAATAAAAGTGTTACAGATCTCAGGACTAGTAGTCACAAATTTTTAAAACCAATTGTTGGCCTTTGAAATGGAGTAAACCCCACTACTGATATTAACGTCCCTCATGGAAATATCCATTGGAACTATATATATGAAATTAAAATGGGTACATTTCATGAGCAGGGAAAGAGTTAAATTCTAAGCTAATGCTCAAAGATTACTTAGGTTGGGTGAGTTTACAACAGTTAATGACATAATTATATTTATTTGAAATGAGTTCAATTTGTCTTAATGTTACCATGATGTCATTAGAAGAATATGAAATAAACTAATATTCACAACTCATTTTTTGTCACATTGTGTTGGTTATTTTATCCACACTTTTGTGTCGCCTGAACGATGGTGCATGGGAGACACATACTAGTCCAAATTTCTGTGTGTCCGACCGTATGTCCGTCCGTGTTATGGCCTCGGTTAACCTTTTTTAAAATGCTCTGTAGGATAAACGCTATCCCCGATTTACTTCAAACTTGATAGGATGATAGAGTGAGGTGCCGCACATATTCCGTGTAGCTTTTGCTGGCATTATTGAATATTCATGAATTTAATTAGCTTATTGCATATTTTGCAGAAATTTACGGGTAACCTTTTTTGACATGCTCTGCTGGCTAACGCTAATCCGATTAACTTCACACTTGGTAGGATAGAGTGAGTGCCCAAAATGTTATGTGCAGATTTTGGCTGCATTATTTGCATATTCATGAATATTAATTATGCTTATTTTGGCCGTCAAAATGATAACCTTTCCCCCGCCAGGCTTGTGTGCCAAGTTACCTGGAGTTCCGTAAGGCCTATATTGATGTAAGTTTGGTTGGAAGGAAGTGGGTTAACGAGTTCTCAAACTGATTAGATGTTTGGCAATTTCGGACAAATTACTTATGCACAGGAGCTAATTAATATGGCAAAAATCAGCGTAATCGGCTATATTTTTTTTGAACGGTGACTCGGATAATCAAAATGCTTCACTGCAGGAAAACCCATTATGGTGCGCACCTTCTTTGCCATTTGAAAGTTCCTGATACCTGCGGCTTATGTAAGCAAATGAGCTAATTTAATTGCATATGTGCTGTATCGCTAAAATGGTATATCGGATATGCAAAATTCCTTTGCATCGGGAGTTGTGCGTCTGGTGGGGTGTGTTGGGAGGGTTTGTCGTGGTGTGCGTCTGGGTGGGGTGTGTTTGGAGGGGTTGTGTGGTGGGCGCTGGGGTTGGGGTCGGGGTAGCGTGGGTCGGGGGAGGGGTGGGGTGGTGTCGGAGAGGGTGGGGTGACCTCGTGTAACCTTGGTGGACTTTGTGTGACCTGTGACTTTGTTTGACCTTGGTGACTTTGTGTGACCTTGGTGACTTTGTTTTGACTTGTGACCCATTTGACCTTGGTGACCTCAACCTCATGTGACCTTGGTGACCTTATGTGACCTCGGTGACCTCATATCCCCTTTGGCCATTCACACATCGTTGTGCGGGGAGTCGTTGGGTGGGAGTGACGGGGAGGGGGTTTGGGTAAGTTGGGGTGTGTCGGTGAAAGGGAAGGGTGCAGCGGGTCAGGGATTGGGCGGGGTGGGGTGACCTTATTTGCACACTTAAGGACCTCATGTGACCTTTGAGACCCCAAGTGACCATCAGTGACCCCTGTGACCTTTGTGACCCATTTGACCCATGTGACCTTTTGTTATCTGCTGTCACCTTACCAACCCCATTTACAAACCGCCACGGCAGACGAAAAATATCTGGGGGGGTGGGTGGGGGGGTTCTCTGGGGGGGGGTGTCTGGTCCGGTCCAACTACCGGATCTCTGCTGGCTAAACTATGGCTGAATGACTTCAAACTTGTGGATTTTTGTATAATTCTTCTCTGCAGTGCATTTGGTTCTCTTCTAATCAGTCATTTGTCCAACTTCATCATAAGTCAAGTGATCGCGAACCAGGCGACACTTGGGTTTTCGAGAACCGCCTTGTATTTATGAGATGTCATTGGATCCTCGTGTACCTTCGAGGAGTTAAATCCATTGTTAGAGCTTAAAGTAGAAGTGAGATGTACATGTACTACTATTGGTCAATCATTGGGTTCTTGTTGTGATTTCTCTGTGCTGATTGGTTTGCATATAACCACACCCATATGGTGTTAGCATAACCACGCCCATGATCCCCGTTTAGTAACCAATCACAGCACAGAATGGGTATTGTTTTTTTTTTTCTTGATTGGACAAGTACAGGGTGAATGTTTTTTGTGTTTATCTCTTAACTAATAGGGGATTCCCAATGTGTTGGCAAGTCTATACTTGCTCACATCCTTATGTATATATTTTTTTGTTTTGATTTTTTGGGCATGAAATTAACTTTTTGTCAATTAATTGGTGGTGTTTTTTACTCTTATTACTTGGTGGCTTTTACATGATTGGGTTGTAGTGTTTTATTGATTTATTCACATTTGTATTGGTTTCAACTTGTTTTGATAAATGGTTAACAGTGAATGAGAAGTTTTCTGGGAACTTCTGGGTTAGTTGGAAGGAAAAATTGTGGAACAAGTCCTACAATTATCAATTCACACTTGTTTCAATTTTTTGTCCTGGACCATAATAGCCTTCATTGCGCCCGCCCCTCTTCTGTAGGATTCCCTGTCTAACACCAGACATGATGGTCATTTGTTAGTTTTTAGCGTTTGTGCTATTAAGTGGCTTAATTAAATCCAGCTGGTTAATGCTAATGCCAACCAATTAACAACATTGGTTACTCAGAGGTAATATCTTGATTTCAGGAAGAGACCCTAGCTAGCAGGTTTGAATTTCAGGGCAAAGTGCACCCTAGGTGCTTTTTGTTATTTGCTTTCTGATTTTTGCAAACCATTTTTAAACAATCAAGCCTTTTTTCATTATAGCTTTACCAACAAAGGTTATCCACTGCCACAATCCCCAGTTGTATATTTTGCTGATTTAAAACAGCTATTTGACCATTTAAAGTCACAAAAACCACATGGTCTTACGTGGGAATTTTAAGCACATTACGCGCCGTCAGATGCGAGGCGCAGCATCGCGTCGCATGGTGAATTTTTGCTGCGTAATGAATTGTGCGACGTGTTTTTAATGTAACTTTTGCGCGAACGCATCTTGGAAAAACCAAATAATATTTGAAATGTAAAATCGCTAATTGTATACCAGATGAATTTTCCGTTTCTTCTGATTGCCTGGAGTTGACGGGAACGCATCTTGTTTTTGCGCGAACTCATCTTGGAAACCAAAAATAATATTGAAACTGTAAATAAAGCGCTATTTAGACCAGATGAAATTTAAATGTCTTCTGATTTATGGAGTTGAAGACAAAGAGTTTTGATGTCACTATGCATAAGGATGTATTTCGCATCACTTGCACAACATAAATCAATTATTTAACGTTAAGGTTAAGTATTTGAGAAAGAGACCGCTTGAATGGGCGTAAAAGTCCCTTTTTTACTAAAACACAGATTTTTCTTCAATGGTTCAGTTTTCGTCAATTTGGCAATTTTCAGACAGATAACTCCAAATACCGAAGTACAGTTTAACTTTCCTACGATATCAGTTGGTCTTTTCTAGGGACGGTTTTCTCAATTTTTTCATTTTTCGATTTCTAACTAAAGATAGTCTCCAATATAAACTCAAATTTTGGAAAAGAAAGGTAAAAATCAAAACTTTTTTAAATTGTCCTTAATTTCAAAAAGTAAGCTCTATTTTTTTAAAAAATTGAAAAAACGTCCCAAGGAAAAATTTGTCTTGTTATTAAAAATAACATAAGAAATCATGAAAGTTCAAAGTGTTTTTTGTTATGCTGTCTGAAAGTGGGGCAAAATCATGTGTTTTTAGTATTTTTCTCAAAAACGGAAAGTTTTGAATTAATCTTGATGCCACCATCGGGTTCATCGCCCAATTGTCTTTATAGAAATGTATTACTTTTACATACAATAATCAAATTTTGAACTTTAACAAACCAAATAGTATACTTGGAAACTCAAGGTTTACACATGCATGCCTTAAAGGGGTTGTTATATACAAGGGCAATTGAAAAGTTCTGAGCCTAAGGTTTTGAGCCTAAGGAGGAAAGTGGTATATTTTTCTTTACTTATTGTGCAAGAATTTCAACTTGTCAAAAGAACATGTGGAAAGTTTTATCTGGTAGTGCTTTTTTTTTTTTTTTCATTTTCTACACCAACAAATCAAACTTTAAAGTCGGGCATCTTGGACCTATCAATAAATTTAAAAGTTAGCATTTTTTTTATTTAAAAACGAGGATGTAAGACTTCTGAAGTTCTGTATTGTCTGGCCATAATTTAAGAAACTTTTTTTCATTTATGGACTTGGGTGATGTTATTTGAGCATATTAAAGCACACCCACACTTTTGGGTAGGGGATAAAGCCCTTTAACTCCTTCTTTAGCCTTCTGTTTGGATGATTCCCGCATAAAAGTTTAGCGTCGCGCGCAAGTGTTTGGCCGATTTTCAGGAATCATTGATATGCCCACTTACATCCCTGTAAAAAGAAAATTGATCATGGGACATTAGTTAGGAGTCATTTTTGGGGTTCCCCTTGCCACATTTGGATACTAACAAATTTTCTGACGATATATAGGACAGGGTTATCCTCCCCGAATGTAACCTCTCTTTCCTCATTGATCCTCTGGGTAGTTCTTTAGTTGGTGCTGTTTGATGAAAATCTGAAGATGATCCCTATAATTTTCAAAAACAGCTGGTTTTTGAGAGGTTTGGAGGGGCCAGACTTAAAAGTTTGATTTCTTGTAGGAAGATGATAAAACAAAGCCACTCCAAACTTTCCTCTTGAGTTGAAATACATGTACAGTAAGTGGAATGTGTACAACGCACATCCTTTCACCTTGCTCTCAGAACTTTTCAATTTGCCCTCGTACATAAGTGGTAGATTACAGAAGCTATGAACACAGAAACAGGATCGATAAAGATTTGACTTATGTGTTGAATAAAGTTTTGTATTGGACCAGTTAGGGTCTTTAGTGATACTATCACAGAAATATTACGGAAATTAATATGATTGAAAGTAATTCAGAAAAGATATTTTTTTTCTCTTCAGTGGTGTAACCAGCAGAGGGAGGGGAGGAGTGAGAGCCCCCTGCTCAGAACCATTATCCCCCTTGCCAGCCCCCCCATGAACTGACTGTTTGTACAGTGTTAATGGTGAAGGGCCCATATGTGCCCCTCAGCCCCTCAAAAAAAATACTTATAGTTTGTCTCATCTTAAGTTGAAGGTGACGTCACTGCGTCTTTTATGTTGCGCAGCCATGAATCGCTCGCGCTATGCTTGGAATCATAGCATGATACGCACGCGAATAAAGGCGGCACGATCGAGACGCTAGTGGGAATGCAAAGACGCATAATGACGTCACCTTCAACTTGAGGTGAGACAAAGTATAGGCACCCTTTCTGCCCCCTCCCCCCACATTTGCAGCAAAGGTCTGGTTACACCACTGTTAATCTTATACAACAAATGCTAAACTCTGTGTAAGATTTCCAAAAGAATACATGCATATGTTGCATTTTTTTTTTTTTTTTTTTTTTCGATAAAGATTTGACTTATGTGTTGAATAAAGTTTTGTATTGGACCAGTTAGGGTCTTTAGTGATACTATCACAGAAATATTACGGAAATTAATATGATTGAAAGTAATTCAGAAAAGATAATTTTTTTTCTCTTCAGTGGTGTAACCAGCAGAGGGAGGGGAGGAGTGAGAGCCCCCTGCTCAGAACCATTATCCCCCTTGCCAGCCCCCACCCCCCATGAACTGACTGTTTGTACAGTGTTAATGGTGAAGGGCCCATATGTGCCCCTCAGCCCCTCAAAAAAAATACTTAGGCACCCTTTCTGCCCCCTCCCCCCACATTTGCAGCAAAGGTCTGGTTACACCACTGTTAATCTTATACAACAAATGCTAAACTCTGTGTAAGATTTCCAAAAGAATACATGCATATGTTGCATAAACCAACATGGTACTTAATCACTCTTTCGACTGTTACCTTCATGTGTATCATCAGAATCGATTCAACTTTATATAAGTAATTTTTTGAAAGGAGTTTTACTGAACCATAATAAATAGGTTTTAGACCAGATGCCAACCAGTTAGTAGTGTTTGTTTTGCAAAAATCTTTCCCCATAATAATTTTTAGGATAAATATGGCATTTTGGTCCATTTGAAGTGCACACCTTCATAAACTAGGCTTGCACATTATAAACATGTTTATTTTCCTCTCAACTTCTGCATGACTTTCCAATCAAGCTTCATAAATATGAGTTTTCCAGTGAATTAAAGGCTGACTCAGAGATTTCCCGATGAGGGCGCCCTCAATTTTCAAACAAATTGTGTTTTTTGCATGTACATAATGCTTGTCCATATACTAATCACTGTGTGAAATAGCTAAGCTCAAATTGAAATCCTTCATATAGAAAATCACATCTTTGTTTAAAAATTCCGGATCCGGAAATTTTGTAAAACACAGTATCCTATGGCACTGTTACATACACATAAATGTTTACTGCATCAAAACGAAAACTCCGATTCATCTCAAATTTGGAATTGAGCATTCTAGGTGACTATCTTTAGTTCCAGTTGACTATTTTTGATTAATATATTAAAAAAAATATATTCAGAAATCTCTGAGTCGGACTTTAAGCAGAATGTGTGCTTACAGAAGCTATATAGTAGAGAACTATAAAGCAGGCAATTTTACTTGATTACATCACAGATATTTATTTCAACATCAGTAATGTTTCTAAATGTTACCATGATGTCATAAATAAATGAAATTTAAGACACTTAAGTATCATGGTTTCATATTGTGTTATTTTAATCAGAATTAATTGCTATGCCCACTGTCAACCTTGATTTGCAAAAGTATCTTTTTAAAATAAAAGGTAAAATCCATCTACTAAGAGTTAAAATTAGTACCGTAGTTAGCATTCTACTGTTTTAGTCAGTCATTGGTAGCATTTTGTGATGTCATTTGTCAATTTAGACTAGTAATGAGAATTTGACGCTGATTGGTTGGCTGATTAAGCCTCGTCCATTGTGTTTATTACTGACCAATCATAGCACAATTGATTGACAAATAAAACAGGATGTAATATGTAATTGCATCTGTGACTAAGGAAATAGCCTGGTCCATATAATTAAAATTGAAAGCACGTCTACACTTGGTCCAGGCTTTCATGGCGCTACTACATCTGAGGTGAATAAAAGGATGCAAATGCAACATGCATCTGTTATTGGGTTTATAAACCCTTGAGGATTACTACCTTTCTTACTGTAATCTATGATCAGTGGATAGCCAGCTTTTTTTTCAGGGGGGGGCAGAAGGGGGGGAACAGTATATTTTCAGGGGGAAGCATTTATATTTAAAAAATTGTCAGTATAGCTGGGCCTATGTAAAGTCACTAATTTTTAAGGGGCTAAGGGGGGGGGGCAAGAGTTCCCCCAGGCCCCCCGCTGGCACGCCACTGTCTCTGATTTGTTACTTACATGATATACTTTGAGGATAAATAGACCTTCTATTATTACACGTAGACACCTTTTCTTACCATTGTCTTTGATTAGCTGATTAGGTCACATAACCCTATGAACGTATTAAAGTGATTTAATTTAAGGCAGGGGAGGGCGGCCATAGAAATCCCCAATTTCAGACATCGCCATTGGTTTAATACGTAAAAGCAAAATCTTGACGAAAAAATTCTGAATTTGTTATATTGTTGTCGAAGGAATATTTTCTTTCCAAAACCGTTGAGTTGAAGAATCAACTCACTGAAGGGTTATTTCTGATTTTTGTATTAATACGAAACGAGGACGAGGTCGTATCTAGGTCATGGGAACACCAATTGGATCCGACCCACACAAAGCACCCAAATTGGTTGTGGTTTGCTACTCCGTTATTGCTGTAATTTCTTTTGACATTGGGTTGAATGATATATTGAATGAGGGGGCTTGGCCGACCACCACCTGAATTTAGTAGCAAAACCAAAACCATTTTGAAAATCATAAAAGCATTGTATTTTCTTATGATGATTTGAAAATCAATAAGTTAAACTTTGTGTAGAAAATAAGACAAAAAATGTGTTTACACAGGAGAATTTAGTTTTGATGTTTTCCACCTTTAGCCTGCATAGTTTTAAGTGAACCAATGAAGCCTTGAAAATTTTATATTGGCCCCAACCATAAATAGTTGAGAACCCATGTTCTAGGGGGTTATTGATAGGGTTAGAGTTAAGATTGGTTAGGCTTAGGTTAATGGTCTGTTGTTAGAGAAGGGGTTGGCATTAAGATTGAACAAATTCTGTGAATTTTAAAAGTGCTAAGGACCCAAACCTAATGGACAGTATTCCCTCTTGCTAATGAGCAGTTATTGTGAAAACAAATATTGCTTTAACAGTGCGAATGTTCTCAAACCAATCTTGTAGTTTAAAGGTAGTATAACACTTAAGGGCAGTGTTAAACCTTGGAGTTCCGAGTATCTATTTTGGTTTGTAACTTGCAAAGTTCTGATTCTTGTATGTAAAAGATTACATTTCGAGAAAGACAAAATTGGACGATGACTCCGATGATGGCATCAGACTAATGTAAAACTTTCCGTTATTTTGAGAAAAACATACAAAAAACATGATTTTGCCCCAAAAACTTTTCAGACAACATAACAAAAACAATGTGAATTTCATTGATTTTTATGTTATGTTTTAGAAAACAAGACAAATTTGTCTAGGGGCGTTTTTTTTTTTTCATTTTTTAAAAAAAATAGAGATTTACTTTTCAAAATATAAGGAAAAATGTCAAAAAAGTTGATTTTTACCTTTCTTTCCAAAATTTGAGTATATATTGGAAAATCTTTAGTTAGAAATCAAAAATGAAAATTGGAAAACCGTCCCTAGAGAAGACGATTGCTATATTAGAAAGTTAAACTTTACCTTTTACTTGGTTATTTTTTGGAGTTATATTGTCCTGAAAATTTGCCAAATTTGGCAAACATTGAACATTGAGAAAATCCGTGTTTAGTAAAAAAGTGACTTTTTCACGCCAATTTCAAGCTGTCTCTTTCTAAATAACTTTTAACTTCAAATTGAGTATGTTGAGCACGTGTGATAAAATACATCTTTATCTTTTATATGGCACGTATTGAATTAAACTCTTTGTCTTCAACTCCAGAAAATCCAAGAAATTGAAAATTTTCAATCTGGTCTAATTAGCGCTTTGTTACATTTTCAAATTTTATTTTTCGTTTTTCCAATATGCAGTTCTCCAAAGTCATTAAAAGCGCACACCTATCATTACGCATCAAAAATTCACCACATGCGACGCGATGTTGTGGCCTTTGCGCCTGACGGCGTGGAATGTGTTCAAATTCTGCCGTTAAGACATGTGGTTTTTGTGACTTTAATTGTCAAATAGCTGTTTAAAATCGGCAAAAATAATACAACCAGGATTGTCTGCATGGATAACCTTTGTTCACAGCTGTTTGACCCATGCAAATTGGTTCTCTTTTATTTTTATAGAGGCCTTTTTAAGCATGGTGACACATTTGACAACTGATGTGAAGTAGGGACATGCAAGAGCCTAGTACCTCCGCAAAAATCAGAAAAATCCATTGCGGGAATCTTGCCATATATGCCTACAAAGGTCCCATAATTTGTATGTTATAGCGCCGTCTATATGCCTTTTCCCATAGAAAGACTGTACAACTAGATTTTTAGAAAAATCACATTTGCCCGCAGGAAATTTCATCAAATTTACACGACTATAGCTATTGGGCATAAATCGTTGCCTACTACTCTTACTGGGGGTCCAAATTAAGTGTCAATCAGTGGTCGCCGTCTATAGTTTTTGTTTTATTCTCATTTTGTCCATATAAATGAGAACCTTCAAACACTGTGTGTTTTGGTAACGAGAGAACACGAGGTTGATGTTTAAAATGGTGGCAAAAATCAGAACCGTGTAAAAAACAAAAGCACTAGGGTTAACACTGCCCTTAACATCCCTTGACTGTAAACTCAATTTTGATAACAATTTATCAGTCTTTATGCCAACCACAAATAGTTACTTCTCATTAGTTCCTTATAACAAATTCCTTTGAATACTATAACAACCATAATGACCTAACCTGCTGAAAAGTAGAAATGATCTCGCTAGGATAATTGGCTACAACTGCATAACAAAGAATGTGGTGCTTACATCATATGTCAATCAAAATAGGTAATAGTAAACAATCTTTTTTTTTGTAGAGATTGGGTGAGTCATGCATATGAATCAGTCAGGGGCGGGACCTAACCAGCCAGAACTTTTGTTCACCAATCCAACCATTTGCAATGTTCTGATTGACAGAGTCAGGTTTAACATATTTGGGTCAAATAGCCCCTCCTCTACTATTATTTCCAATAGGCTAGTATTGTCATAATGCTTATGTTA
>JAMKCH010049759.1:0-10897 GCA_023653785.1 Ophioderma brevispina | reverse complement strand
GTCATGGTTTTATTGTACAGTAAGCTTTCGTACAAAAGTATAGATGGAAGATCTGAAAACATAATAATGGTTTAAATCGGACTTAAACTTTTTCAAAGGAGAACGCAAAAACAAAAACCTAACCAAACTTGAACACACATACACATACGGACATGCGCACCCGCGCAATACCCCCCCTCCTGCTTTTCAGGCCGGGGGATAAAAAGGCCTAAAAATGAGGGGTCTTAGAGGCGGCACATAACCATACTTTCTCCCGTGTGAGAACCCCCTCCCCAACCCTTACATTTATTGTTTTGCTGTCATACCCACAGTTTGTGAAACATTTTTAATTTTTATGTACACATGTTTAACATTAACATTTACTTTCCAATCACACACACAACATCCACAACAGTTCCGAAAAATGATGAGTGGCATGCAAAGGAAAAAAGAATATGTTTTAGTTGTCATACAAAGAAAACTTTCTAAATTTAAGAGGTACCATACTCCATGCATGGGTGACAAAATCATATGCCTGCAAGGCCATCCTTATGCCAAATAAACATCCAGGCCAACATATAAGCACATGTGGTGTATATCACTTACACCTGACAGTTACTGACCTTGAAGTCCAAAAAAGGTTCCTGTTTCTTGGTAGAAGAGACCCTACTAACAATGCTGCAAAAAGTCGCCAGACAACTACAGTGAACCGAGAGTATTGACTATAATTGATTTTATTCTTACAAGAAATGTGTTTTAACAAGTGTTACCTTTCTTTGGCGTTTCATTGAAGTTATGCCTCTGTTTCTTCCTTCTTGCGTGTTAATGTGTTCCAAGGGGGGTGAGTGTGTTGGTGGGGGGTGAGTGTTTTTAGACCTTTTCCTCGACTCCTCCATATCCCTGTTTTGTTTTCATCTGTTTAGTACTTGGACATAGTTTTGATGAGCATTATCTGTCAACCCACCCTCTCATATTGACTGACTTCGTAAGCCAAAAGTGTCAATTTCAGTTGTACAGCAATCAAATTTTAAAGTTTGCTCCGATTTTGATGAACATGGTGCACAAGATTAATATAAGGATAATTTTAACTGTCCTTAATGTACAATATAAAAAAACAAACAACACCATTCTCCACTGATGTGTGCAGGATGAAGACCAAAACAGAAAAGACAAACAACATTTCGACACTATAAAAATTGTCTTTATATCAAGAACAACCATGGAATGGCACTCCAACCCCATGAAGACGACCAAACGAGTGCCACTTAAAAAACAATAGAAAAGAGAAGTGAAACTAGAAATGAATATAGATTACACAAAGACACAAAGAAGGAATGCCCAAAGATTGCAATGCAGGAATCCACAAAAGGCATGAGTGACACCTGTGGATCAAACCTATACAGAAGTGCTCATACAAGGCACTCAGGAAAGGGCTGTAGATGGCTAAATAATAGTCCACTCCAATTTGTTTGTCAATTTGATGTTATACATAGGTGTAGTAAGTTTTGTAAACAGATTCCAGTTTTTGTTTCATGGTCAGTCTAAGAGAAGATCCTGGGTATCCCACAGCCTGTGAGTTGGCAGATCGCCGACTTTCAAGAATGCGATATAACGTGATATCACATGTCATTTCTAGGGAGAAAAGCTTCTGATGTTATGAGATTTTGGCCCGAATTATGGTCCAGGACCATATGGTCCTTAATCATAAATAATTTAAGAATATAAGTCAATTTGAATACCATGCTCCAGGGCCATATGGAAAATATGGTACTGGGCATATTGAACTTAGAATATTTATCCTCTGCTCCAGAAGCATATTTGCATATGCTTCGGGACCATTTGTCTATTCAAGATGCACGGGCACTTAGAAAAACTGTGTAGGACATTTCGCCGATGGAGGGCTGCTCATCAAATTGACGTTGCGTGACGTCAGGATATTTGATAAACAGGTTGTTGAATATTGGAATTTGTATTTAATGTAGAAGCTTCATAAATTTCCCCACATGTGCATGTAAGAAGAGGTGTAGCAATAAACCATTCTATCATTGAGGCTACTTTCCGCGTCAAAATCGGCATTATGAGTGAAGTTGCAGAGTTCTACGCATCGGGTTCAGTATCTATTTTGTTTTTATCTCTTGGACTTTGATAGCTACGTTTGACATAGTAATAGTTCGAAAGTATTTTCCTTCTATCCTTCTTTCAAACATTTTATCAAAGCACAATTTTTATGGCAAATCCTGAAGGTTTAACCCTTATACTCGTACCATATTTGACTTGCATGGGTTGTAATAAACTGGTGGCGTTTTCCATTATGCATAGATCAACCCTTCGAAATTTTGATGTTTTCTGCATGCCAGGCCTGGTTGAAGAAGCCCGATCGGGAGATGTCTTAAACACGGCACGCTATATGAGTGCTCGTAATTATGTTTGAACTTGAGTCCCCGGCCCCTTTCAAAAAAACAAACATTGCGGATAAGTCCATACGCTTTCAAGGACTGAAGGATTAGCGGATCAGTGAACGAATTATCACATCGCTTCAACGGCGAAGTTTCATAGTGCCGGGAGCATATTCAGCATATTTAAATATGTCATGGATCCTATTTTTAATGCTACTGGATCATATTTTTATGCTCCAGGGCATAATCATATTTGACTTGGATTATTTTTCCAGATTATTAAGGTCCAGGAACCCATATGCTTGAGGACATTATTGCTCCTGGACAATATGGTTCTGAAGCATAAATTTGGGCCAAATCTCTAGAAGCAATCTTAGGGGTATTGATCTCTGGCTAGTATGGCTGGTTTCAAAGAATTGTTGCAAGACTAACCTAATTTTCATCTGGGGACTATGATTTATTTGTGAGTCCTAGTGAAACAGACCAAACTAACTAGAGAATGTTTTAAATGATTAAGGGACATCTTCAATCCACTAAGGACTCACAGTTACGGTTCTTATCAGGAACTCCAAATGTGCCTGCTCACGAATGGGGACACAATGTATTTGAATGGGCCCGAATGCTACACACATGAATGTTTGTTAAGAGATGGATTGATTCTGGATACACACAAGATCTTTCTTGGTCGTCCTCATATTTGTATCAAATTTTGGTGGTTTGTACTCCCTTATTCCCCAACTTCTCCCTCCCATCCCGTACCTGTTCTGTGTGTTTGTCAATTAGCTAGGTGATAATGTCATCTGCATTGTGTCCTGGCACCAGGTTGTTGCATTTGTGCATGGATCAAACAATGCTCCAAAAGCCTAGTTTTTAGTGGGCGTTTTGTTTCTCCAAAATACTGTTTTTGACATTTTTTACATGTAATGAGGTAGAGGACATTGTATGAATTACAGGTAAGAGTATAATTATTGAATTGTATGTGGTGAATTATTGGTTGTACTGCTGAAGTTGTTACCCGGGCCATTCAAAAAGCCCACGATGAAAGAGTATATCATCTGAATTAGAGAGCATTATCTCCTCCCCAAGAAATAAAAACATTGACCACCTTTCCAGTTGGTCGACCAGTCATCAGTGGATCTGGGTCAACCACAGAAAAGATATCTTTATATGTGGATCTACAGTTGAAAAGTCATGTCCCTACTCTTTCTATACAGGATGTACAGGCAGCAGTGACTTTTGAGACGTTTGGAATGTTCAATAAACAAGGACCCCTTCCACCCCAAGAATTTTAGCAACCATGGATGTCTCATCACTTATTCCAAGTCCCTATGGACGAAGGCATTTGATGGCCCAGCTATCGTTCCTCAAGTCATCTCATACCACCCAACAAAGAGACAGGATTCCAACTTTCTTCGGCTCATTCTTACGTTAAATATTTGTTCTGAAGATAACAATTCAAATATTTGTACGCGGGATGGCACGAGAGCCGCACCTTCCATGGCCTGCATGTATGCATGGGAGGCCTGAGAACAAACTTTTAAACGACAGCCAGTATAACCTATTATATATCTTTGGTTACGT
This sequence comes from Ophioderma brevispina, assembly GCA_023653785.1. Lineage (NCBI taxonomy): Eukaryota > Metazoa > Echinodermata > Ophiuroidea > Amphilepidida > Ophiodermatidae > Ophioderma > Ophioderma brevispina. The sequence continues at coordinate 6,941 of JAMKCH010049759.1, read as the reverse complement.
TACATCGATGACGTTTTCATTTTGTGGTCAGAGGGCATCGATGGCCCTTCAATAAATTTGTTGATTTTACCAACAATTACCATCCATCTATAAGTTCTATAACTTACTAGGACACATTGAGATTTTAGTATTTTTTCATCAATTTGGGAAGTCATCATTCAAAGAGGGTAAGCTTGTCAACCGGACTTATATACCAAGCCGACTGTCTGCATCAGTATCTACATTGGCAATTCATTCACCCAGTCATACAAAACAGTCTTCATACAGTTTGCTTTCGTCTAGGAAGACTTTGTACTTCGGATGAAGAATTAAGACGTGCAAATCTCAGATCCAACTGATAAGGGGATACCCAACACTCTATAGAGGGAACAACAAATAAAAAAGGCAGTGGCTATTCCATGTTACCATGCCCTCCAACCAAGGTCTTACTCTAGATCAAACACTTCAAGTAACAGGGTACCTTTAGTATTGGACTTTCATCATGAAACCGATGAGATACAGGGCGTAACTGCCAAAGTATTGGTGGTATTCTCATACTTTTCCCCCATTCTTCAGAAAGGTGCAGGGCAGCCATTCCCAAATGTTCCTGTTGCAGCTTTTAGAGACCTAAAAACTTAAAGATCTACTTGTTAGATCTAGGTTTCTCCTCTCACACATATCTCCCAAAGGTTTCACCTTGACAAGAAATTATGCATGTCACCATAAATATCATGTCCAAAATTTCCAATGCAAGTCTGGGGGGGGGGGTTTTTTGATCTTGAAAAACTAGAAATGACCTCCATGATGCTTTGAGAATTAATAGTCACAGTCATTAATTTTGTTCTGGATGTCTTCAAAGCTTACCTACATAGTACATAACTGCCGTTGTTTTAAAGCCATAACTGGCACATTTTTGAAGAAGCGCCCCCAATTTTCAAAATTTGATATTTTTTGCACAGTTATGTTGGTAAAGTCCATGAAACTACACCTGCGAACGAGAATGCTTAAAAATGCGGATTTATCATAAAATGAGCAATTTTTAAAAAGAAGTGGGATCATCCCAGACGTACTTAACGGCAGAGCTGGAAATGCTAAATTTATGTCCGTCCATGAATGAAATAGTGCCACCTCAAGAATGACCTATAACTTGCCGAACCAATAAACACTAATTATGATCCTAGATCGTATCATATTCTATTTCCCAGCTATTTCATAGCTATTTCATATTGGAGGGCCCCCCCGTTTCCAGCAGGCCGTTGAATTATTATCGGAGATCTCCGATATTAATTATTCTATTTACAATTCCTTAGTTTGCGGCACATGACATTTTCAAACTTACCCATTCACAGGTATAGTTTACAACCCAATGTAACCGTGTAAAAATCACGACAATCTCAAATTTTTAAAAAATTGGGGGCGCTCTCCAAATGGTCTATTTTTTTGCTTTAGGTCATTAAATTTGCCCAACCTAATTCAGAAGGGCTTCACAATAACTTTTGGAATAAAAATCCAATTACACCAAACAAAAATCGTGTCAAAGATGAGATACGTGACAGGCAAATCCTTATCATAAGACAAATACTGCACTGGCTCTTGCCATTTTTTAATTGATACATGCGTAGCAATCAATGCATGGATTACAGTACTATGTAATAAGAGAAGATACAGTTAGCTTCCGTCCCATAATGCATTGCTTCCAATGGACGTTTAGACAGGTACTGAATGTGAATCGTTAGAGATGAATAATGGCTAAATTGACAGTACTGATCACAAACTTGCATTTTTAAAGAAGGTTTCTTCCCTAACGATTCACACATTACTACAAAAATCTCCACTGAAGCATTGCTTGTGGGAAGCTACTGATTGTCTTCTCTTCTAGTGTATATCATACAATGTGCTTTTTGTCAAGTCAATGTATGAAATCCTGTCTCAGGACCAAGGGTTTAATAGCTAGGCTACCTGATCCTGGCTATTGTTAAATTCTTAAAATTACCACACTTAAGGTGAATTTCGTGATTTCAGCACCTTCAGTCTTATTCATTGATCACTAGATATCCCTTGAAAAAGCTTATTTCTTCAAAATGTAGCTGATCCCGATCTTGGCGGTTTTTGTGTTATGAGCAATCGCGCGTTTCCCACGGTCCCATAGGCGACTGTGTTGTAATTTCTGTCCCTTTACAGGCAGAAAATACCAAAATTTGCGAATTTCGTACAGATGCGACCGAATTAGCCCCGTAAGTTGGGCACACGTAGATGACTAAGGCTAACGGTTCATATGATATAAAATTCTCAGCATTTTTTTTTTAGGTAAAGGTCGGGGGACGAGGCCTGTGGATCATGAAATGCCCTTAATATCACAAACTATGAGTTTATTTGCCAATATGTGTTAATTTTTCATTCCCCTGAAGAGCAACCTCCCAAATGACCTTCTATGCTGGTCGGTGGGAGCAAGTGTTTCTGGTCATAACGGTCATGGCCGACTGCCGCTGACTGGCATAGCTATACGACTGGCATAGCTTATACGCAGGGTGCTGCGTAGTTAATGCCAGGACACAGGCTTATATTGGGCTATAGGTTAAAGGCTGACTCAGATTTCTAAATGAGGGCGCACTCCAGTTCAACAAAATCATGTTTATGCTTACATAATGCTTGCTGATTATGGTGTGAAATAAATAACTAAGCTCAAAATGGAAGTCCTCCTACATAAGAAAACACAACTTTGTTATAAAAAATCTGGATCCAGAATCTTTCATTATACACAGTATCATATGCAATGTTATACTGTGCATTAATGTGACTGCATGAAAAGCAAAAATATGATTTCATCTCTAACTTTGGAATTAAGCATTTCAGGTTTGACTATCTTGTTCTAAAGCTTTTTCTTACTACAAAAAAATATATTTCAAATCTCCGAGGCAGCCTACACAATCAGTGGCCAGCTAGAAGCATCGTATCGTGGATACACACGTCCCAGAACAGCTTACTTAGCTGAATTAATCCGATACAACCACAAGCCATTACCAATGACTGTGGATATGCAAAGAAGAAGAAATGGCTTTGAGATGGCTTCCTAAGTGACTGCAGGCCAATTGGGAAGCCACTGACCAAGAATAGTCTTGTTGTATAATTTGATTAATTCTACATTTGTGTAATTTTATCGTGGATCGGAGTTAAAAGATGCATTTTGTTTTAAAGAAAATTGAATGCGAGAAGAAAATAGCAAAATCTAGAGAGTCGGTAAACATTCCCATATACAATCAAATGATCAAATCCAATAAGTAAGTTAAATGAAACAATTGGCAATTTATTTAAGCTAATATTCATGAATTCTTATGTGATAAAAGGGAGGTAATACATTGGAAAAAGATACTATCTTTTCGCCCACACATAATTTATGCAAATTGGCGATTAGGTTCGTGACATAGTGACGGTTGTGAAATTCCTATACTAAAGCGTATTCGGCATCCGGTCATTATGAAATACAATCGCCTTTCCGAACATCCTTCAACCAAATGTGCATCATAGCGAATTTTCTCAAATTTGGTTATTACATAAGCCAGTGATATGATGGATTGCTGAAATATATTATATAATTTATAAATTAAATTCATATTTTGCTTGTGTCAGTTATAAATTTACTAACAAATATTTAAAAAGGCCACCATGATGGGAAATCAAGTATACACTTCTATGGACAGGGGTTCAAACATCCGTCACTTATGTAATACAACAAGTTTCTGTTAGGCAACATATGTCAAAAACTGATAAAGATCATTAATTAAGTACTTGCAAGTTTCGACACTTGGCATATTTGAAGGACTTTGATATTTAGTACCATTTTCCCTAATTTCGCAAAAATGATAAAAAATTCAACATGTAAACACCCGAACGACATGTTATCTCCGAGCAATCAAGCGACAATAGTCGCTTGCACATGGCCACCAAGGATAACATAGAACTGCAGGTAAAATTGGTTTGCAGTGGTATTTGAACTTCATGTCACTTAAAGTGCAATGAGAGAGTTGATGCACCAAAATATCGTGTCATTAATAGTAATTTCATTATAGATTACACACTCAAAGGCGAACCCTTACCAATGGAATAATATTAAACAATATACACTATAAAATATATTGACCACGTATCGATCGAGTGGATTCATAGAAAAACGGCGAACTATATAACCTTAATATTGAATTAAAACGATCTAGTCTGATCATGTGCCATTTAAAAATCTCGCTAGCTGCCACCCATAAACCGCCAGTACAATGCGACTACAACGGCACGTTAGGTCATAAATGCCATAGGAAATACAAATATGGACCCCCAAGCATCACGCGTGGAACGACAGTATGACGCTACTGCCTTCCGTTATCGCCCAACACAAATAATATCCCATATACAGTAGCGCGAATTGAAATCGAGAGTGGTCAGACAAAAGCTAATTTTTATGGTAGTATAATTCTGTTTTCCATGAAACCACGCCATATGTGTTCAAAATTGTTTTTATAGCGTTATATTATGTAAGTTATTCTGATTACAGGTTCTCCTTTAATACATTTCTTGCCTTGTATTTCGCTACAGAAAGTCTTAAAAAGAGAGAAAAAAGGCGACGACGATTTGATTTTTGCTTGTATTCAAGTAAAAACATGGGCGTTATTTCGTATTTGCTCCTAACGAAATTTAAAAATTTCACATGTTTGTACCAAAGAAACCTTTTTTTGGATTATCCTTTTCAGATGGGGATATTTGTGATGAAAGCTTATCAGAGCAAAAAATCAGTCTTTTCGATTTTTAAGGGACACCCGATATGTGAAATCTCTCGTTGCACTGTAAACAATGCAAAAAATAGCTTCTTGGTAATACCGTATGAACCCCTTTCCATGGAAACCCTTTCCATGGAAGCCAGCAGTCCATGACTCTTGTACTGTTCACCCAGACCCCAATTGAGAGCCATCTGGAAATGTAGTCGGAGGATTTTACAGCATTGGGCAGGTGCAGTGTTTTGAAACCATTTACTTTTAGGTTCTCTTATGCAGTCAACAGAATTTTGAAATATTAATTAGAGTTGCACTAGTGATCTAAAACACTTGTATATTAGGTATTTTGCAAACTTTCCTAGGTCTTCGAAATCTACCTTGCTATATAAACATTTTTTTTTATTATAATACAGAAATGATGTACAGAAACTTATGCACACACTTAACTATTTATCCAGAAAAGACAGCGTTCACTCGCATCATATATGTGGCGTCTGCCTTCACAGGTGGTGACCAAGTCACAAAAGGTTCACCAAAACATGTGGAAACACCAATGACATTGTATCCAAGTGCCACAAAATGTGTTGCAACAGTGGGTTAATTGTTTTTTTTTACTTTCACCTCAAACATTTTTCTGTGTTTTTTTTCTCTACTGGTAAGTTGTCCTTTCACAATGAATTTTTTCCTTTGAAAAGAATGCCTGTGTTTGGATTAGCAGCTATTATTGGGATAGAAGTGATCTACACATGGCACAAAAGTATCTCGGCCAGTATTGTGTCAAAGTCAGGACATTTGAAAAGTTTTGAAATATACATTATTGTCTAGTCTTGTCTTTCATTAGTACCTGGCTTGTAAAAAAAGCGGTGCAGCAAGCTGAGATAGAACGTCCAGAAGACGCAAACCCCCAAAACAAAAAGTTGCAGTTTTGGATTTTTCAATGGGAGCAGGGTATGGGACACGAACACGGTACCACAATCATAATGCAAGTAGGGCTTTCTCACTCATTCAGTCGAAAACTCTTTGTGTATAATCAATACACACATATTTTTGCGTTGTACCCCCCAGTGACCATTGAAAAATCCAAAAAACGGCAACTTTTGGTGTTGGGAGTTTGCGTCTTTCGGGCGATCTATATCAGCCATTTTTGCACGTTTTTACAAGCGAGGGTGTTTTGTTTAAATGAAAGAGCAAGGACTAGGCAACAAAATGATATTCGAAAACTTTCAAAATTGTCTGACTTTGGACAAATACTGATCGAAAAAAACATGCTGAATAACTTTTTGTGCCAGGGGTATATATATGAAAGAGTTGAATCCAAAGGGCCAAATCCACATTTCATAATTCTCGCGAAAATCCCTTTTTTTAATACCACAGTGCACCTATCAATTTCATATGATTTTGGTGTTAAAGAAAGATCACACCCCCCCCCATTGTTTTGTTTTTTAGAAGTCAAAAAAACTACATAATACGGATTTGTACAAGGTTTCTGTGTATTCTTTATTTCTGTGTGAAGTGGACTTAAGCCCTTTTGGAAAACATTTGCCAGAACAAATTTAGGGAAAAACACTTCCCATAAACCACAATCTTAAAACAAAAATTTAAGAAAAACTCTTATAGTTTCCAAATGTCCAATTTGTGTCTAAATTTTTAGCAAACCTCTGATTTTATATTTGAAGTACTTTCAAACACCATATCCCTTCAGAATTCCTTTTTCGAGGGATAGGATTTGCTAAGAATGATTCTAATAACAATTATCATAGAAAAGTTGGATACTTTGTCATTTTCTGTACTTTGCCTTGAAACGTGGAAATGTTACAAACTGTTGTTTTTAATACGCTCCATCTATTATACTAATCACTCCTTCAACCAAAAGTGGATTAGGCCCTTTTGGAAATCGACTATGCACCACCACCTGCTTTACACCTGTACATTCTTATGTTCAGGGAGGTAGGTTTGACTATACATAACCTGCTTGGCACCTGGACCACATTCTAGATGTGCAGGTGAGTGTATGTTTGGACTATGCATCCACTGCTTTACACCTGGACTACATTCTACAGATTCAGGTCAGTGTTTTTTTGGATATGCACCCACATGCTTTACACCTGGAACCACATCTTATGTTCAGGTGAGTGTATTGTTTTGACTATACATTCCATGATTTGCACCGGACCACCTTTAGAGTTTCAGCGTGAGTGTAAT
>JAMKCH010049758.1:0-10035 GCA_023653785.1 Ophioderma brevispina | reverse complement strand
AAATGCATGTTGTAACTTATAGCGATCTGGGTCGACTGTTAATAAATTGTGGCAGGTTTTAAAGCACATTTTACAGTGTTTGCTTAATTTATTTGTACAATGCACCATATAGGCAACCAATGTTCGGTTTAAATGCAAACGGATTTCAAAATTTAGGAGAGTTTTAAATATCTGTTTTTTGTATGACAACAAATTGTCTGGATTGCCCGAGGGTTTAGCGGGTTGGCCAAATCTGATTCTACTTTACTTGAATGATAAACCAGTTAGTCTCTGTTCCAGTTTGAAGAGAATTAACCTTAACTGAATAAGGGGGGGGTTCCTAGGTACCCAACTTTAGTTTTTCAGACGGCGATTTTTACGCTGCAAATATTTGGTTTATATGTTTTGTATTTGTCTAACTTTTAGTTTGCGCTTGCATTGTTGGTGCAAAAAAAAAAAATTCAATCCATCGCGTCGTTTTTGCGTAATAGGTTGGGTACTAGGAGCCACCCCCCCCTTATGCCTAACGGAAGTGCCCATGACCAAAAATGAAAAATTATTATTAGAGTAGTTATTCTAAATGACAAAGAGTGAATTCACATTTGGAGTGACTAAAGGGCCCACTCTAAAAGAGTGAAACTTCACAGCTTTCAAAGAATACTTTTTGGGTCAAATTACTCTTGATAATTAACAATGAAAAATGATATTCATTTTGTCAATTATCAAGATCAAATTTGAACCCCAAGGAAGTGTCTTTTTAATGTATGAAATATTTCACTCTTTTTGGAGTGGGTCCTTGTAGTCAATCCAAAAGAGTGAAATTCACTCTTTTGCATTTAGAGAGTTACTGTGATTCTGATTTCTAATTGCATACACCTAGGACATAAACAAGTAATAATTAATTAAAAAAATCTTGCAAGATGAGTTTTTTTTTTTTAAAAAGGCCATTGGACCATTATATTGATATTTAATCATGTAGCGATTTATGTAGCGAACCTATGGTAAAATTATACAAGTAAACTAAAAAAAAAAATATTTAAAATGGCATGAACAATTTATGGTTGTGCTTTATATGGTAAATATTGTTCATTCTTCACCAATTAGAGCAATCAGCACAAGTCTAGGGGACGCAATGCCGTAGTAGAAATGAAGAGAAGAAACAAATTTAGTGTCTTTTTCGACACATTTTGACGCGAAAATTAAAATCAATGTTGTGCCACTATTTTTTTTATGAACAAACTTCTTGAGTTTTTATTTATTTTTATTGTGATGTCTTTGAAGGCTTCTAACATGTGGTGGATTTAATCCTAAAACAATCCTTTAGGAAAGTGGTTCTTATTAGGGGGGTCCCTAGGAAACCCCCCCCCCCCCCGTAGGCACTACCGGATGCACAAACCCCTTATGCAGTAAGTGTTAACTCTCCTTCTCTATATAACAACTTAAGTTCAATACCAGAGAAATTGTTTTGGGGATTAGAGAATCTGGATGAACTGCTCTTGTATGGTAACCAACTGATCACATTAAATGCCGATGTGTACTTTGATCTTGGTAGGCTTACTTCAAAAATATAGTTATTACCAAATGCGAAGGCCTTGCTACTCGTCTGTAACGGCCATAGTTGGTACAGATTTTCTTTGTTGGTCACCAATTATTCTCCTTGGGATTCTAGTACAAACAGAGGTAATCATGCTACCCACATCAGTATATCACTTTTGTTTTACCTATAAATGCTGCCATTAATCCATACTTATACACTATTGCTGAAGCTCTTTCCGAATATAGAAAGAAGAACCTGGGACAGTGATACGGGGGCACTATCAAACACTGCAACAGCAGTTTCGTTTAATAATCGTTTAATATAGAATATTACTAATAACAAATATTTGCCGTTAGAGCAGCTTCATGAACCCTTGTAATCAGAAAAGGCACCTATTTTTTAAATTGGACTAATTCATAGGAGTTTATCACATTGCACTTAAGAATATTGCTTTATGGTTATTCATTACAGTCATATCTACAATTTTCAACAATCCTTAATTGTTCAATTTATTTGAGATATTCACAATGAAAAAATGAGATCATAAAAGCAAATATATAATAGTGAAATGAATTAATTTTATTGAGGTCCGCCTGTATATTAAACGTATATATGACAAATCAATGTATAAATGCTTAAATTATATTAAATCGAATCTTGTTGATAGAATGGATCACGATGTGTGAAACGTACCCCGATTAATCTAACATCATAAAGGTAGGGTCTCGCAAATAGCACTACGATTTTCCTCGAGTTAAAAGGAAAACTCATGGACTTATCCAAAATCTGGAGGCTTACCCTTAATCTGGGATAGAAGTCAACAGGGACAAAGTAGTGAGGTTTGATTTATTAAAATTAATAAAATGGAAGAAGGAATGAAAAAAAAAAACATGTGGTGACGATTGAGGGTTTCAACCGAAACGGTCGTAAAGCTGCAACCACGCTTTCAGAACGGTAAGGGTTAATTAGTATACGTAATAGAAAATTTAAGTTCGAACGTGCTAGTAGAATTAATGTACCAAGAACTACCCTATTGTAATGTAACATACCTATTTTTTTCAATAAGTATATTGCACAAAAGTTAATATGTAGTAATTCTGTACTTAAATCAATGTGTTTCAATGTTAAAGCGTGTCTTATATGATTCCCTACATTGAACTTAATGTATTTACATGTATAACTTACAGCTATCTGGGTCGAATGTTAATAAATTGTGGGTCTTTCATGCACATTTACAGTGTTTGCTTAATTTATATTTGACCTTGATGTCCCATTGTTGCTATTACCTATGTGTTGAAAGGCGAAAAACATGATTAGGGGACTAAAACTTACCACTGTTCGCCAGTAACGGCATTAAGAACATTGAAAGCTGGGCACAGCGCTAGACCCACACACCAAACGTTGTGAGATCGAGCACCGCTGCGTCCAAGATTTTGTGCCCATGAGTAAGGTGCTTCACATCAATTACTCCTCTCTTCCTAGATGTAAATAGACAATGGGATAATTCAATGATGGGAGTCTGCTGGGAAGGTAACAGACTCGCTGTAATGGACGTGTAGCGATATCAAAAAGGAATATTATATGGTTCATATTGGTCGCGTATGGCCCAATCTATTTATCTCCATATTTTCAGGACGTCTTGGTTCCATATGTATCTTGGTCCCCATTATTCTTTGGTAGACGGATTCTGATATCATTTCGAAGCAATTGCTTAGCTGTGCGGCTCAAGAAGAACAGCCCCGTCTACCATCCCCCCCACCCCCCCGTCAGACCTTGGATGATGATCACCGACCAGCACAACGAATCTTCTTTACAACATCATTACACCAATCGAAAGCGCGCCACTGCTTTAATATAATTAACCTGGTTGGGTCACCCGTATAGCGCTATTACAAGCACAGAAAGCTTGCACATGAGTCAAATATATCCTTACACCAGTACGAAGCATGCCAGCCACTGCTAATATAATTAACCTTGGTGGGTCATTTGTATAGCTTAATACCAAAGCACAGAAAGCTTTGCACTGGTCAATATCCATACATTTCATTCCCATTTTGCTCATAATAAATTTCTAGACACTTACCGTATTTTTTTCAATTTGTGTCTGCACTAGATCAAAGTCCGACTTAGCGAAAATGTCAGTGGTTTAGTTCTGACATCGTCTTTAATGCTATTGACATGTGATATAGCACTAAGCCCAACCCCACACTTCTTCAAATCATTTCCCATCCATGACGTCGTTCCATTATACCGTTTTGCTAGTTTCGATTAGTTATGTTTTACATGTTCATTACTGGACTGTTATCGCAACCTCGTGTCACGGCGCATCCGGAATTTTCCACTGATTGTACATGCACGGACACGTGCAGTAATGGTTGGAATAGATCACACGACAGGCATTATGCATGGTGCAGTGTGGTGTGACGTCGTAATTAGCACACGAGTGCCTCGTTTTTTGTGGTGGTTTGAGGATTCTTTGCGTGTGTAGGCCCTATCGCAATGAAGTAGCGATGCCCGGCGGCAAACCTAGACTCCTTTATAAATATTGCTTGAGTGGTCCGGTAAAAGGTGTGTTCTTTTGTGCCGAGAGGCATGACAGGAAGAGCAAGGTCATGACTTACCTACAGTTTATCTAGAAAATTCCAGATTCAAGTTCTTGCTTCATTACTCCAAATAATGATTAAAAAATTAATTTTCCGGTGTCTGTAAAGGAAAGAGTGTCCCATGAGAGAGTATCTAGCTACCATAGCAACTGTAGGGAATAAGTCGTGACCTTGTAGACAAGGCCATTTGGGTACAGGCTGAAACAAATGATGCATACAGCACCAGTGGGAAAACATAGACAGATGGATAGTAGGAATGTAACTCACAAGTGACGGGCAGGACCAATATTTACAAATGTGTATCTATCCTATACGTTGGAGTCTCTAATAGTTTCAGATCTTATATACACCATTGAAGGTCAAATAATTTGTCTTTCGCTGTAGAGGAGGAGCAGAATATCATAGGGCCTTATTTAGAAGTTGTTACCTCCCACTTCAGAAAAGGTTTGACAACCTTGGTAGTTAGTATGGACCGTCTACATCAATGATAGGGTAGGTAGTACTCTCAAAATGGTGGTATCACTTTTTCAATAGGGGCCAATTTAAGTTTACACAGGGGTCAAACTTTTAAAAATGCCCCAATCTGTTTAAATGTATGCCATATTGTCCATCTAATCATAAGGCTTCAATTGGTTGTGAGTTATAAGGTAAAATGGATAAAATGGTAAAAAGGTCAATCTCGATTGTACAGGGGCAACATTAAAAGTTAATCTGATTATATTTTAAATACTTGGAAGTTATTGCCTGAGGTAAGAGGACTCACTAAAAGGTATAGTTTGTATTATGTTAGAAGGCTTACTTACGGAGATAAGGGTCACAGAAGGTCAACACCATTGGGTATGTTGACCTATGAATGCTATGTTGGTCCCTAACATGGTAAAGATGCATTGCAGATGATACAAACTCATTCATTATTTTTGACTCATTAAGCGAGATGAAACAACTTCTATGCGTTGTTCAAACAAAAATTGGAGAAACTTAGATTGTGACCCGTTACAAATAGAATTTGAGCCTTTTTTTTACCATTGTAGGCCATTTTTACCCTAATAACTCCAAAACATGGTCATAGATGCGTACAAATTATACATTTTTGGAATACTTTATGCGAACTCGACGTAAACAATTTAGGCATTAACATTTCAACATGATTGGAGCATTTTAAAAGTTTGACCCCTTGTTGTGTAAAACTTAAATTGGCCCCTATGAAAAAGTGATTTACCACAATTTAAGAGTACTACCTACATAGCGTTTGAATAGAGGGTCAGTACTAATCTTACCAAAGGTGTCAACCTTTCTGTAGTGAGGGGTAGGCGATGATGTTTACCTGGGTCCTAGCTCTTCCACTATGATATGCATTCAGTGTAAGCCTTAGACATAGGGGTTTTGCAAATGTTGGATATCCATTACTTATCTGATAGAAAAACAATTGCTTACATTAATGGTAAAATACCTCTTCCGCCCTCTAACATCATCTGTGGTGTACCACAAGGCTCCATACTGGGTCGATTCTATTGCTTACTGTACATCAACGATCTCGATCTTGGTTCCGGCCTACTCACTATATTTATATGCGGATGACACTAACATTCTTTTTTCACATGAAGAACCTCGATACACTCGAACCACGGTTAATAATGAATTTTCCATTATTTCAATATAGCTAACACACAGTCATGATCTTAAAAACAAACATAGCCCAAGACCACATAACTAATCAAAAATACAATCGACAATAACAGCATCAGTGTGGTAAACACCGCTAAATTTCGTGGCGTCTATTGATAACACCTTCTCGTGGCACCCCACTGCCCACATCTCAAAAATTATTTCTCTGCAAAGTTCGGTTCTTTATCTTCCCCTAAATTCTCTTCGCACCCTATCCATACTTTTATTCTCCCATATCTAAATTATTGTGCCTTTGTCTGGGCAGACAAAATAATACACATCTCACTCTCTCTTCCTTTTACAAAAAAGGGCAATTCGCACCTGTACAATTCCTTATAGCTTGCCCACACAGACCCTTATTCCACTCAATGAACATGTTAAAACTTTCTGATATTTATCTTTTCCAACTTGGTTCTTTCATGGATAAATTCCATTAAATTTAATTCCTTCGGGCCTACTTGAACCGAGTTCTTCTTCAAAGAAATTTCAGATCCATTCAAACACTCGCATGCTGGAAACCTTACACTAATTAACCCTACCCCACAACACCAGCAGAGAATACCATTAAAACCCAAGGCGCACTATTTTGGAACGGCTAGATTCAACTTTAAAAAAATAGTCCCTCACTCAAAAACTTCAAACGGTTTCTTTTCAGTTCATACCATGTAGATTGATTTTTGTGATCTTTATCATGTGTATAATTCTGTATCGCTGTCCTGTTTTTCCTTTTTAGCATTGCTCCCATTCCTTTCTCCCCTCCTTGTCCTAATCTGTTGTCCTTTGTTGTGTCCCTGTCCAAGGGGGTGAAGCCCAATTCAAACCAGTCGTCCGTGCTGGGCTCTGACTTTTGGAATATTGCACTGAATAATATTAGTTTGGGTGCTTGTATACACACATAATGTCAATTCGATACAAACATCCGCCAAAATATCAGTTGTTTTATGTTGGGTGCTATTGGGTGTTAAATTTTGTCCTACCCTGGCCACACAACTAATTAAATGACACGTCAGTCGTCCTTGATTTAAATAACCGCCTCAATGAATACATCTTTTCACCTACGCGCGCATTGCCATTATGGAAAAAAGAGTATCTGAGCACAATGATCCAGGTGCACTATTATTACCCCTGTCCACCTCTAACCCATCCATCAATTGTATCACTAACGATTATGTATATGCAAGCGGCACCCCATATGTGGAAGAATCGAGGCAAGCCATTGCTTCTAATTGTTGGACTCTATGTTTTCTTTGTGGTCGGCAAACATTCGAGACGATGAATTTCTAAATATTACGTAACGTTTTGCCTCTCTATCTATATAGAACCCTCTTTGTCCCTGTCCTCTAACTTAATGTGCTACCCACTTAAGTATTATTCTCATGTTCTTGATAATAATGGTTCTTCCATTTCCATTCTCCCTCAAAATTTAACTTGTTATGCAGGTCCTCCATGGTTATCATCCCTACACCATAAGGCTTTTTTCTCTGTAATGGGGGCATTGCGTTAACCCGCTCTGCGTTTTCAGTGTCTCCTCCAGTAAACTTATTTATGTTACAGATATATTTAGAAATACCGTTTTAAATTCATTATAAATCAGGGATAAGTTGGTTATAATTCCATATAACTGCTTTAATGTAGAAAACACACACCATATCTGAAAAAAATGAAGTATTTGAAGATTTTTTCATACAGGCTTCCCGTAAATAGATAGCAGCGATGGGTCCCAAAATCTGCACTAAAGCCGCTGATTGTTGTTTACACCAGTACAGGAAAAACAAATATATATAATCTTTGTGGTTTTGAGGTCAACTTTATCAGTCCATGGCGCACATACCATGCTTAAAATCTCGTATATTCACAAAGCTTTTTTTTGATCTCAAGTCTGAATTTTGATACGGACGTATCTAAATTACAGAATCGATAAAAGGCACTGTCTTGGTCTTTAATTCACGGATTTCAAACCAACCCTCCGTTATGTTAGCACAGCCATGCCAATAACAAAAATATCAGAATATGAATTTTGATGATTTTTTCGATGTTTCGGATCAGCAGCAAATCGCTGCTTATCCCTTACCCAAAAGCGGTAAAGGTAGTCCACTCGCTAACTCTAGCGCAATAACAATCAGCAATAGATGCAATGTGGAATCGCAAAAACAGAAGGGGTAGAGTCTGTGGGACTGAAGTGTCGGGTTCCAGGTGATATTCTTGGCCACAGTGAAAAAATGCGCCTACTCGGTTCCAAGTCACCTATTAGCATATCACATAACAGACCATTTACCTGGTTGTTGTTTTGACCTTTTTTCTCAACGCTGTGGCGTAATTAAGGCATAATCAATGATTTTCTAAATCATAAATTTGAAAAAAAAATATCAAAAATCAGACTTTTGCATGGTCTGTAACAAGTATAGCTATCATAAGATACTACAAGTGTAAGACGGAAGCATTCCAGTAGGACAAATCG
Organism: Ophioderma brevispina; assembly: GCA_023653785.1. Classification (NCBI taxonomy): domain Eukaryota; kingdom Metazoa; phylum Echinodermata; class Ophiuroidea; order Amphilepidida; family Ophiodermatidae; genus Ophioderma; species Ophioderma brevispina. The sequence goes on along the minus strand of JAMKCH010049758.1, from coordinate 1,793 downwards.
GATAGTTAAAAGGTTTATGCGTCTAAGGGATGTCAACGGTCAGAAATACCTTTCAAACCAAACAAATGAGCCTGTGCACAAATGATTTAAATTTATATAATAACACAAATTTATTGATTTTAATCAGATTGGTTCACGAATGTGGTATGTCCAAAAAAACATAATTACATGTAAAGTTCAATGTTAAACGCAACAGGTTGTTAGTCTTACACAAGTTCTTCCAGAAGTGACAGCTTATGTCCACATAGTTAAAGAATGACAGCATGCAAAGTCACACTTATCACACACTATAACCTTTGCTACCCGCTGCCCGGCATGCATTTGAAACCTGTTGAGGTAGTTACACATGTTACGGGGGGGCAGATTTATTTGGCACCCCTGTGTAAAACAAGTACGGCAATACGTAAATAGCCAATGATACTAAATACCAGTAAACAATGTAATGCTTTTGAAAAGCAAAGGTTTTCGTCCTACATTGATATGGTCCTCCGCCAGGATGAAACAAGTCTTGCGACTTATATCCATCATCTATAGTGGCACTTCGTTACTGAAGATTGGCATCACGTGGATCCTCACCCTCAGCATCTCCACGGCCGTAGGTTATTATTCATCATACGGGGATCAATGTCAAGAGCACCTTAGGGGAGGTTTTCACCGGCAGTCCCCATGCATATTGCACGTGCGAAGTGCAGGGCCGTGAACTGTATTGTTAGCAACTCGACTACCCCTTCCACTTTGGGGAATAGTAATCTGCCGAAGCTCGCTCACCCCGAAAGGCTCCCCATGGATATCTATAGACTGATGGTAACCATCTTATAAAGAGCCCTATTCTTTGTTGATGTCATTCTGTGGTATCAAGCTGCGTACAAACTTGGGGGCGGGATTGCCCGCTGTTCGTTACTAGATTTTTTGGGATTTTGTTGCCGAAGCTCCTTGTAGAGCTCTATGGAAAAAAAACCCCTAAACGGCATTAATATGCTGTTGATTTCTCCAAAAAACCGCTTGCTGAATCCTTCAATTGTTACATACGGGGCAAACGGACATCATTTTAAGTAATTTTCTCTGCGAACTTTTAGTTATAGAAGAAATTTGGAGACAAATGATGAAAGCATTTGAAATTCAAATTTCGCGCCATTTCAAAAATCTCTGGGCCAGCTAGACGTATCGGTGGGGGGGGGTCGGATTGGGCATCTCGTGTGTACAAAAAACCACGTATGGCAATTTGGAAGGTAGGTAGGTAGGGTGTTGAAAGAATGGCGTATATCGGCATCCAAGGCCATTCACGCCCAAAAACTATAACAAAAAGAAACATAAAAAGGGAGACAGGAAGGGAAACAGAAAAAGGTTAATTAATAATTAGTAAGCAGGATGCTAAAATATTATTCAAGCATTGCTATGCTAACTATTAAAGCAAAAAGTACCCAGTAACCTTTTATTGAATAGAACCTAAACTCTCATTTTACATTGCTTAACCAAAAAGAAACCACCTCCTTAAATGGTGGATGTGATCCCCAAGAAGGGATTTCAAATCAAATACATGTGGTTCTCTCCCCACCTTTTCAAAAAGCATAGCTCTATGAGCATCCAAATTTCTCACAACCATCAAAAAAAGGATTCAAACTGTATCTGGCACATGACCATCTACATATAAACCCTTGGATGCTGCTAATTCAAAATAAAGAAAACTATTGAGAGATTTCAAATCCAATCTTAGTCTATGAAAATAACATCATCAAACCTACTACCACCCCGGTTGGCCATTGAAAACTGACTCCAGGACTGGCCTAACCTGT